>JACCIB010000479.1:0-139162 GCA_018906965.1 Philotrypesis tridentata
ACACGCATTGCCCACTAGCTTGTTAGCTGCAACGGGAGTGCACAAGTACGAAACAGGTTGCAGTTGCGGGGTCACCGCAGCTCGACGCCAAGAGGCTCTTCGGTCCGTAAAAATAAATTCGCGCGCTCTGCTCACCTCGAGCGGCACGCACCGCCCAGTCCTACCCGGTATAGACACCCACGGCCCACTAGCTTGTTAGCTGCAACGGCGGTGCACATGGACGAAACAGGGAACGACCAGGGCGATCGTGCCAGCTCGACGCCAGCAGCGTTTCAGTCCACGTCGGATTGGTTTGACCAGCCGCACTATCGGCCGCGGTGCGTTCTATGAACAACTCAAACGAGGAGCTTGTGCTCAGATTCGGCAGAACCATTTCCCGACCACTGCACCCTCCTCCCAACCAACGCCGCAAAGAACCATCCAAATCCAATACAGACGACGAGACCGACAACATGACGTTACTGCACTCGCCGAAAACTACGGACAACAGGGAGCAAAGCATCACCGAGGAAATCAACAGAGGCACGGACAACAACCAACAACGCACACTTAACACAGGAGTAATGGAATGGTACCATACGTCAACAAACATGGCACTCAGCGATCCGCCCAGCCATTCGGATCAACAGAATTCATCGACCGCGGCCACACCATTAGCACTGCCATCGACCCTCAGCCACACCATTGGTACTGAGAATCGAACCCGACACAGTCCGAAGAGCGTCTCCAGTCACTCGAAAACGAAACGCCCACGGCAGAGGTGACAGGCCTCAGAAGCCAAGTTGACCAACTTCAAGCCCAGCTTCGCAGACAGCAAGAGGCGCAGGATGCCCTCTTTCGCAGACAGCAGGAAGCCCAGGAGGCACAGCTGCGAAACCAACAGGAAGCACAGGATCAAAAATTACAAGAAATCCTTGATCGCTTCCAGTCTCAGATGACACACCAGGGCCCATCAACAACACATTCTGGAGCCAGGAGCCACAGCGGCCAGGCACAGCAACGCCCACCACGGCCACGTCCGCTCAACAGAACGAAGCGACGAACCACCTCAATCCGCCTAACGCAGCCGCAAACGACAGCTGAAGCCAAGGTGCACCTCTTCCGGCCAACTCAGCATCAACTGGGCAACAACTCGGCATGACAAACCCATCGGCACAGTCAAACTCAAACAACTCTTCAGTCTTCGCCAGCTCGTGCAATATCACGTTTTGGACATTTTACAAACATGATCCGGCGGGCTGGTTCAATCAACTGGAAGACTCCTTCAGGGTCGAGAACGTCACCGACGATGAGGCCAGATTCAACTACGTGTGCCGTTATCTGCCACTGCAATACACTCTCCCTTCACTAATGAGAGGCCACAAGTACGAACGGCTAAAATAGTACCTCATCGACAAGTATGCAGAGAGCGCACAGCAACAAATCAAACGCTTGTTCGCCGGAGCGTTCATGGGGAACAAGAGACCGTCTGAGCTCCTGGCAGAAATGTTGGCCTTGAGAAAAGACAGAGTGGCATACGCCACAACCATTGAATACTGGAGAATGAAAATTCCTCCGCAGGTCGCCATCGCACTACTGGGGATCAGCGAAGAGTCGCCGACCAGGCCTTCGACCTCCTGAACGCATCGCAGGTCATGGCACTCGACACTTCAACAACAGGCTCAGCCATCAACGCGGTCGCCGCTTCAAACTCATCAATCCCGTCTGCACCGGCTGCCACGCCATCTCAGAGCACCCCGGAGTGCAGGCTCGCAGCAATCGAGAGATCACTCGTCAATTTTCGGCCGACAAGGAGCCGCTCCAGACACCACTCGAAGTCCAGAGACAAGTCGCGAGGCAAGTCAAAGGACCAGGCAAGACCGAAGTCAAAATCTCGTGATGCCACGCCAGCCAGCCCACTCGAGGAGCCAAGATGCTATTATCGCACGCCTTTCGGCAAAAAGGCAAAGAACTGCGTCACACCCTGTGACTGGGTACGCTCACCACATAACACATATAAGGTCACAGGCGCAACAACCGAGGACTCGGTCTCAAGCTCGGAAAACTAGAGCACCCCGCCGTCGCGAAGACAGACGCGCGGGCAAATTTAACACCACGTCTTCATGTCAAAGAAAGGAAGACAGGTCTGATCTTCCTCGTCGACACAGGGGCCGACATCTCAGTCCTACCAAGGCCGCCGGACGACAGTCGCTTGCCAGCCAGTCTCAAACTATTTGCAGTCAACGGCACTCCGATCTCTACCTTCGGAGTCACGCGTCTCGAGCTGGACCTTGGCCTCCAACAACGCATTTCGTGGAACTTCATCGTCGCAGATGTGTCTCACGCAATCATCGGCACAGACCTGCTATCCGCACACCACCTTTTGCCGGATCTGAAAAACCGCAAGCTGGTCGACGGAAAGCAGCTGATCACGGCACCAGCGTTCGTCAGAGAGGTCAACGCACTCCAGATCTCTCTCTTGGCACCAGGGCACCACTTCGCGGACATGGTCAGCAAGTATCCGCGAGTGTTCGGGCCCGATCAATTCAACGTTCCAAAAAGACGCAACGTGATGCACCACATCGTGACGACGGGGCCGCCGATTTCACAACGAGCGCGTCCTCTCTCACCTTCCAAGCTGAAGGCAGCTAAGAAGGAATTCAAGAGGTGGTGCGACCTCGGCATCTGCCGACCTTCGGACAGTCCATGGGCCAGTCCCGTTCACATGGTTCCAAAGAAGAACGGCGACTGGTGGCCCTGCGGAGATTACAGGAAGCTCAATAATGTCACCAGGCCAGACCGCTATCCAGTTCCTCGTATAGAGGACTGCATGCCGTTTCTCCACGACAAAGAGGTTTTCTCAGCCCTGGATATTCGGCAGGCTTATCATCAAATACCGCTCGCACTGGACGACATCCCGAAGACGCCCGTCATCACGCCATTCGGCCTCTTCGAATTTCTGGTCATGACGTTCGGCTTTCGCAACGCGAGTCAGACATTTCAACGCTACATTAATTCAGCGCTTGGACACTTAAGACTTCGTCTTCGTCTACTTGGACGATATCCTCATCGCCTCAAAAACAATGGAGGAACACAGGAAGCATCTGGACATAGTGCTCAAATATCTCGACGAATTCGAGCTACAGGTCAACCTGGAAAAATGCACGCTGGGAGTCTCAGAGACCGTCTTTCTGGGACATTTAAGGGGGTTCGATACTCATTAATGACGTGTCACTAACCATACGATATAAAAGTGCTTAAATAAAATATATATAAGGAATTACGCAAATTCAAAAAATAGTTGCCCTCCGTCTTGGTATCATCTATCAATATGCAAAGTTATGAAATCGAAATATTCAGGTATCGAAAAGAACGATTGGAACGAAAATCAGTACACGCTATAGTTAGTTAGGTTACATCTACTGATTTTCGTTCCAATCGTTCTTTTCGATACCTGAATATTTCGATTTCATAACTTTGCATATTGATAGATGATACCAAGACGGAGGGCAACTATCTTTTGAATTTGCGCAATTCCTTATATTTATTTTATTTAAGCACTTTTATATCGTATGGTTAGTGACACGTCATTAATGAGTATCGGACCCCCTTAATCACGCCAGATGGCTTCAAGCCTAACCCAGAGAAGGTGAAGGCAATTCAAGAATATCCACTACCAACAACCATAGAGGCGCTGAGATGATTTTTGGGCATGGTCAACAGCTACCGCCGTCTCATTCCACATGCAGCAGACACACAGAGATCACTTCACGAACTGGTCACGGGTCGCAAGAAACGAGACAAACGCCCCGTCCTCTGGACAGACGAGGCCCGAGCGGCCTTCGACAAATGCAAGAATGACATCAACGAGTTGACCTTCACCGCCTTCCCCAGCGACAAGGCGGAACTTCGTCTCATTGCCGATGCTTCGGATGCAGCAATGGGCGGGGCACTCGAACAAAAAATAGGCGATTCATGGAAGCCGCTGGCCTTCTTCTCGCAAAAATTCAACACGGCACAGAAGAAGTATGCTACTTACGACAGAGAGCTCACAGCAATCTACGAGGCTCTCAGACATTTCCAATACTATCTCGAAGGGGTCGTCTTCAAGATCTACATCGACCACAAGCCTTTGGTGTACGCTCTTCAGCAATGTTCAGAAAAGATGCCAGCTCTTAGAGCCCGCAGGCTCTCATTCATTTCACAATTCAACACGGAGATCCATTATCTCCCAGGACAGGAATATGATGTGGCCGACGCCCTCTCGAGAGCAGAAGCTTTCAGCTCGCCCACAAACTTTCATTGGGACAAGGTCGACGATGCACAACTGCAGGAGGTCGGAGCAGCCATCGAAGCCTTCAAGCTGCCCACTCTTTTCACCGAGAGGCAGCTCAGTGCAGAGCAAGGCGACGACGCATAGCTGCAGGAGGTCCTTAACGATCCTGAGCATCCACTGAAGCTCCGCAAGCTCACCTGGGGCCCGGATCACTCTGCCTGCTACTGCGACATCAGAGACGACGTCATTAGGCCCTATGTGCCAAAAGCCCTCAGGTCAGAGGTCTTTCACAACTTCCACGTCTTGTCTCACCCAGGAGTCAGGGTCACAACCAAGCTCATTGCACAACAATACGTTTGGCCAAACATGAGCAGGGACATCGCAGCCTGGTGCAAAGCCTGCCTCCCTTGTCAGTGAGCGAAAATCTCAAAGCATAATAAGCTTCCACCCAAGCAGTTTACCACTCCGGATGGGAGATTCGACCACATTCACATGGATATAGTCGGTCCTTTTCCCAGCTGTTTGGGCTACATACATGTGCTTACGATCATCGATCGTTGCACTAGATAGCCAGAAGCCATCCCGATGGAGGACACAACAGCAGAGTCGGTCGCCCGAGCGTTTTTCGACAACTGGATCAGCCGATACGGAGCACGAACAACCATAACAATGGATCAAGGGAGACAGTTCGAATCAAGACTGTTTGCAGAGATGCTGCAGATCCTCGGCATTAACAGAGACCGAACCTCACCTTATCATCCGGCAACAAATGGCATTGTGGAATGGGCACGCCAGCTGCCTGCGGTCATGCTCGGACTGCGAACAAGAATCCGATTGGACACAGACGCCAGCCCGGCAAATCTCGTCTTCGGCAGATCATTGAGGATCCCCGGAGATTTCGCCCCGTTCACAGGCGAGGAGCCGGACATACGAACGTTCTACAACGACCTTCGGGAGCACATGCAGCAGCTCCGACCCGTCCCCGTCGACCACAAAATGGCAACACAGCCATTCGTTCACACGGGACTAAAAGATTGCTCCCACGTCTAGCTGAGAGAGAAGCCCATTAGACCGGCACTCACTCCACCTTACATAGGGCCATACAAGGTCTTCAAGCGGAACATACCAAACCTCACTTTCGAGATAGATAAGGACGGCTCCAAAAGAACGGTCAACATTGAGAGGATAAAGCCAACTTTCCTTCTGCATGAAGAGCTGGAGGAATCGAGGCAAAAACCGCCACGCACGGCAACACCGCCGCCACTGACTGATAACATCGTGGAGGCGCCGCCGGCAACTACACCGTCGTCAAACATCACCAACGAAGTAAACACAGACGAACCACTGAACATCTTCGACGACTCACCACCTGACGATGACGTGACGCAACCTCCTCCACCACACTCCCACAATCCTCCCAAACCCAATATTATCACCCACCAAGCCACCGTCCATCCCCAACCAAAGCCGAAACGCACCAAGCACGTTTCTAGCATCCTTCGTCGCAAAGGAAGGATCGATGGATTCCATTCCCGCGCTAAGGCGAGGGAGAGACGAGTGAGGTTTAAAACTTTTCCATAAGCAATATTTTCTCTCCACAGGCCATGGAGAAGGTCCGCAAAGCTCGCGAAGAGCTCGCCGCTCGCAGGAACGCCGCGAACAAGGAGGAGAACCGCGCAGATTATTTCAGAGTTGACCTAGCGTTAGAACAATTCGAGCGTTATCTGGACGCTCATGTCACTTGGAGACACACGAAGCTTCTCAGGTCGCGTTTTTCTACCTCTACGAATCCCGCGACGATACAGGAGGCGCCAACGCCAATCATTTTCGTGAACGGAACGCCCGTGCGGGACCGGTGGCTGAGGAACATCCGTTACAAGGCATCGAAACAGATGCTGAGGAAATGCCTTCAGTCACAGGAGGTAAAAGACTTTGACATTGTCAAAGTCTGCCACACCGCCAGCGGCACTACAGCGCATTTATGTTTTGAATCCTTCGCGGACGCGACGGATCTCCAGATTAGGGCGTGCAAGCGCGAGCTGACGTTCACGGATAGGCAGGGACGTCTGTCGTATTGGAGTACGGCACCATCGCACGATCCTCTCGAGCCAATAAAGACACGCGAATCGGGCCAAGCGGCCTCACCGCTACCAGAACTTCTCCGTGGCATACTACAGTGCTCGGATGCCGTAGACATAATTGCGTCTACGCTGTCCTCTCGCGATCTCATCAACTTTTACACGGCCTGTCACAACTGCCCGCAGTTGCACGGCAAGCGTCTCAGCCTCGATACGGCAAATTCGCGATACTCACGAGACGACGGACTTGCTCTCTTGATACACGATGTCACCAAGTTTGACACGTGCAACATGCGATTCCGGACAGTACCACCTCTTTTGGACACTGATTTTCTGGCCAAGCTTCTTGCGGCCAGGATCGACAAACGAATTATTCCGTTTCGTACCGTCAAGCTTCGTAAGCTGGACCTATCGGGTGTAACAACATCTCCCAAGATCGCGGAGCTAATAGCGCACGGCATTTCAGTCAAAAAACTCACGTTAGGCGGTACACCGGGAGGCTGCGACGAGCGCATTGACTTCACCAAAGTGGAGATCCTGAAATCGCTGAACTTGTCTAATAACAACCACTTTAAAAATTATATGGACAGTATTTTAGAGAAAACGCTAAGTTTGAAAAAACTTTACATCAGGGGCCTAGAGTTCGACTATAGGCTAACCTTCGAACATAATCCTCTCCTTCGTGCGCTCGAGATTGGCTACAATCTCACACTCAACGACTCTCTAGCGACATTGATTCCTCAGCAGCTCCTGATCAACTCAACTCCTGACCTGATCAAGGAGCTCTCGGTAACGGTGCTAAATTCCTGGGGCAAGAACCGTACACGGGCGTTTCAGGCCAACGACATCGAAAGACTAGCTTTCGTCATCGGCGCTTGCACCAGAGCGCAGTTCCGATTTCTCCGCTGCAAGATTAATCAGTCCGCATAGATGAGGAGGCTCTGTCGCGACGAGCACCTCGCCTTAGTAGTGAGTGGAGATGAGATCACCATCAACAAGCGAGCACCGAGACGTGGGCAACGTTAGGGGTTTTCTCACGCAGTCACTCGTGCCGCAGCACCGCCCTCTAGCTTGTTAGCTGCAACAGGGGTGCCCACAGGGCCGACTGACTGACGGTCGCCACAATCAAACCGCGCCAGCCACCCCTTAGCCTAGCCACGCTGCTCGTTTGTCAAAAATACTTAGCATTTAAGCAATTTAGCCTGTAAGTAAGTTAGCACTTAAGCAATTAGATTTTAAGGGAAAAGCGTATCCCCCAACACGATTTACAAGCTGTAACACCAATTTAAATAAGTGATACTCTAGCGGCAATCATTGCCATGCAAAGTTTGTTAAAAGCTTTCAAATTATATGGAGTCAGATACAGTGGGTCAGTATCTCAGATAGCATTTTATATCAACTAGATCTAAGTTTATACAAGCGTTTTTCTTTCAAAGTTTATGGAGTCAGACACGGGTAGTCATTGTATAATCTACTTTCGCAAAGACTAGATCTAAGCTGTACACAAATATTCACTAGAGTTCCTAGCAACACAACGCAACAACAAATTGTTAAAGCAGCATAATTATAAGTTTTTTACCTACTTTTAAGTTCACACTTGTATGACAAAGCTCTTCCTATCAGCCATAAAGGCAACAATCATTGTAAAAAACAAAACTTCGTACAAGTCTTACGATCATTGTAAATTCAGCGCTTTAACCATTGTAAAAACTCACCAATTAGTGCAAACTTAGCGCTTCAATCATTGTAAAACTTATCAATTACGACAAACAAACATTTCAATTACTGCAAGAATATTCAACCACTGTAAAAATCTATTAATTATTGTAAATTCAGCGTTTCAACCATTGTAAAACCATTCAATTACGGTAAAATCTGATCAATCATTGTAAATTCAGCAACTATGTAAGCCCTCTCCAGGCTCATTCAAAACAAACAAACATTCCAAGCTCTCGCTCAACCACTAGTTTTCGCAACTTGCGACAACATCTAACTCGCAAATTCAAATTTCATAGTGCCCACGCATTCTACGACATGCATTCAAAATGCAAGCATTTTTCTCCCTTTTGGACGGGGGGGGGGGGGGGTACTGTAGGGACTCGGCCCGCCGACAGGCGGCAGCACCGAGCAGCGGGTAGAGGAGCGAGAGCCCTGTGCGTAGCGAAGCGCGTCAGTCCACCGCCGAGAGCACACCAGAGCAGTCGCCTGGAGAGAGGCCCAACAACCAGGGAATAAACTATATACGCCAACACAACACAGAGCGTCTTTATTCCCCACGCCACCTCCCGAAACCGTCACCCCCCTAAATATATATATATATCTATTGTAACGTGCTTTTCGCTGGTGGGCCTCGTTACTTTGTCGGCCTCGTCCTGGTCGGAATCTGCTCCTCGATTTCCCGGTAGGCGCCAGACGCACCCGCGTGCGTCAGAGTCTCGCGACTCCTTTGTTCGAGACTCTGGAGAAGGACGAGGCAGAATTTTCGCAATGGCAGAGTGCTAGGTGTTCACTCTTTGCCGGCTAGCTCAGCCCCTGAACGGTGGGAGAGAGGGTGGTTCGGAGGTTTCGCAAAATGAGAAGTCAGAGACTACTCAGGACTTTGTTTTATTTCAGTACTTATAAACTTATGATTTTACACTAGAAATAGATTTTTAGGCAGCTTGTTAGTCACTTAGACAGCTCATAACTCGTACCATAGATAGCTTTTATTCGCCGTTGAAGCTGATTCAAACAAGATAACGGTAGGTAGCTCGGAATTACACAAAACAAAGAAACAAGGCAGCTCGACTCTCGCGTGTCTCGAGGCTCACACTAGTTTCACTCTAAGTCCGTTTGACTTTTCCTCACACTCGTGCCCACTCGGCTTCTATACAAACCCACATAAATGATCGCGCGTGACCCCCCTGTTCAGCACGCGACCGTTTAAATTACGTTGGAACTCAGCGACCCGCGGTCCGACGACTTACCGCGACCTTCGCTTCCTGATAAAATTAACGTCGGTCGAGTCCGCTTGACTCTCCGACCACTCTATCACTCGCACTCGCGTATCCACTAATTCTACTTTCACACTAATCTCGCAAGAAGGCAGCTAATTTCGCGGTCACTATAAAATCACTTAAATCTCCTTAATTATGAGAAGACAGCTTTTACAGCCAGGCAGCCGCGCTCGCGATCGCGTTTCGCAGACAAAGCCGACTCGCACGTGGAACCGCGTCAAGCCCGCGAGGGAGAACAAAGGTATCGAGAGAAATACAACCACACTGACCTTTTTCCAAATTCCTCAGCTCAGCCTCGGTGTCCTATCCCTCAGACAGCGGTTTGCACAAAACACAATAAAATATAACAGGTAGCTTCTCGGAGATCCCTCGGGAGTTGGCGCTGGTGCGTACAAGCTGGAACGGCCGGGGCAGGAGAGTGCCGGCTCGCGCTCGCTTCGCTCTGCTCGGACTCTCGCGCTCCCTCGCCGCCGTTCGGCGCGCTCGCCCATTGGCCGGATTGCTTGGGCCGACGGCCCGCGCTCTCGCGCCGCTATAGGCTTGTGCGCCTCGCGCTTCGTCGAGCGCCACGCATGCGCTCTCGACGCCTAACTACTCTAACTGCTGGAGCAGACAGCCGCGAAAATTCAAACGCTCGATCAAGACAGCTATCCAGCGACAACCAGTACAATTAATTATTATCAAGATAGCTAGCTTCTCGTAACAAACAATTGCGAAGTACGACGAAACTCTCAGAGCCCCCGTCTGTCTCGGCCGTTGATTCTTGAGGCTCCTGTTTCGTCGGGCGCGTTACGCTGCTTTTTACTTCAAACATTCGGTGCCGGTGAGCAACCATGGCGCTGGTCCTGCTGCATCAGACGCTCACGTAGGAACACCCAGCCGCACTCGTTCTCTGCCTCCAACAGCTTGTGGTCCCGAGTGCAAATGAATGCCCTGGATTGAAGCTGGATAGTTGTGGTCACGCCACCTTGACTGTCTTCTATGCCAATTCCTCCTCTCTCCCGAATTGGCCCAGTAGACGTCCGCCGTATTTTTTGAACTTCCTCGTCATCCTTCCGCCTCTCGCGTCGTTTATTAAACAAAAATAATAAGCGGCGCCATTATCCATTCACGCAATACACATTCATTCGGCCTCCCCCGGCAGCTCCTGTTGCTTGTACCGTGGCGAAATGCACCACGTTACAATATATATATATATTATTTTGACAGTATATAATTATATTTCAGCAGTCATATATGCAATTTAAACATTAAAATTGAAAATTTTCAAGGTTTGCTAACTTGGATTCAGACCAAAAAAATCATGAAGATAGTTCTTTTCAGTGCAAATTGTCGAAATGGTACAGCGCTATTGTCGAAATGGTACTCGATCTTTTTCTAAACTCGAAAAATCAATTAGGCCATTGAAATTTTTAAAAATAGTTTATACGGCTTCGAAAAAAATACAGTTAAATTGTACAAAAATTCTAAATATAAAAGTATTCTTGGCGTTTTTCATAATTTTTCTTCGTTTCCGAGCAAAAAATAAAAGTAAATATCAACATTTAATAGCGTTTTCTTTGATTTTTTGCTTGAAAGAGAAGAAAATTTATGAAAAGTGTCAAGAATAGTTGTATTGAGAAAACAATAATTTAAATGTGCAAGTGTCTCGCAACTATCATATTTGTATGCGAGGTATTTCGTTGCTTTGAACTTGTCACTAGTAATAGACTATTAAATACGGTAATTTAAGCATAAATGAAAATTCATGTATGCATATTTTTTGCGAAAATCGATTATTTACAGCGATAAAACACGTAAACGAATATGTCCCATATATCTGTATATCTACAGCTATACTGGCGCTCGGGCCAGTGGTGGGGGAAGCTCACTGCATCAGCATCGGAGCAGCAGCAGCGCCGCTGACATGAATAAAAGGGCGCGCGTCTCGGAGCAGAGCGTTCATTCCTCCAGTAGCGCTAGAGCAGGAAAGAGCAATCAGTCTTTTCAGAAATCTACGTTCTTCGCTATTGTTTCCTCCATACTCTTCTTTGACAATAAGTTTTCATTAACATTCATCATTTCATCCATCTTACTTTTAATTGTTTTTCTTTCAACTCATTTTCTTTCTAGAGAGCAAGAATCTTCTTTCTCTTTTTTCTTTCTCGTAATCGTCTTTTTGGATCTCGCTCTACTTATTTTAATTTCCTTAGCAACTTTTATTAACCCAGATACGTTAACAGCTTCAGTCCTTTTCTTCTTATTTTGCGATTTCTTTTTTCAAGTTTCTGTCACAAATGGATTTGAAACAATTTCTGGATATTTTGTTGCTGAACGCGATTTATTTTTTGTTAATAATTTACTCTTCACGTTAAGAGGACTGATACACCTTTAAAATGTTAACAAAGAAAAAATTGAATTTTATTATTTTATAACTTGAAATTGTTTAAATATTGTTTTATGCAATTGTATTAGCTTATATATTATGTTATAAACATAAAAAATGTTTATATATGCCATATTCTAGGTACAATATGTCTTCGAAAGCCAAAATCCATGAATTCCATTTTTTTCATACACCGCAGACTTTAGTTAAATCTGGGCATCGGAGAACACTCTGGCAGGTCCAGATGTGCTTTAAAAACATGTAGTTTCCAGATGAGTGTGGGGATTTCCAAATAACTAAGATTCAAAAAAGTTAGATACAATTTATTACAAAATTTAATTAAAAAAAGTAAAAAATTAAAAATATTCCTCTGAAATTGTTTATAACTTTTTTGAATCTTCATTATTTGGGAATCCCCATACTCATCTGGAAACTACAGGTTTTTATAGCACATCTGAACCTGCCAGAGTGTTCTCCGATGCCCAGATTTAACTAAAGTCTGCGGTGTATGAAAAAAATGGAATTCATGGATTTTGGCTTTCGAAGACATGTTGTACCTAGAATATGGCATATATAAACATTTTTTATGTTTATAACATAATATATAAGCTAATACAATTGCATAAAACATTATTTAAACAATTTCAAGTTATAAAATAATAAAATTCAATTTTTCATTTTTTAACATTTTAAATGTGTATCAGTCCCCTTAATAGCAACAAACAATTCCCTCTTCTTTGTATAATTCCCAAACTCTATCCCCTACAGATGATTGCACATTTCCCTTGAATATTCGATATTTCATATCTTTATTAGAACATTCAATGTAGGCATTACTAATTCTTGAAATATTTGGAGCAAATACATCAAAATCTAACGAACTCCACAAAATAACATAAGGTATCCATTTCATAATTAATTTTTCCATTAGTTCTGGAGCATAAAATTTATTTAAAACTTTGCTTCTGCTAGCTCTGGAATCCCTATCATGATACGATGAAACCTTTTTTCGAAAAATGACTGAAACATATTTTAACTAAGGTTATTTCGTTAAGCTGATGTCATTCCAACGTAGCACTAAGCTTGGTTTACGATTACAATTTTATCTATGGGCCATTTCATTTTTCATTTAAAATAAACTGTCTGAAATTGGAAAACCAATTACCTATCGACATAGTGGTATGCTCGTATGTAATCATATGAGCAAATTTCAGAACTCTTACATTATGCCGAACTAGAATATAATAATAATAAATTTGTTTATATTTGATACCTTGTGGTATTCTGCAAATCTTACCAGTAGCGTCCAAATATAAAGCTGTATCTTTTTGATCGGACAGTGCATTAAGAGTTTGTTTTGTATATATTATAGCTCTGAATAGATTGCCACGTATACTCAAAAATGAACCTTTCAATTTTTGTTGTTCTACCCACAATTGGTTAAGATCGCTTAAATCTTTTCACTGCAAATCCAAACGATTACAACACTTTTCTTCTGAACTTGATTTGAATCCAACAGCATATGACATGATATCCTGCATATGTGTTGTGTCCATCTTACATGAGTTCTACGTTTGTATTTTTTTCCTCTTACTTATATAGAATGGGGCTCAGTTGTCTAATGTGTGCTCACATATTAGGCAGACATTTCCCTCGTCGTCCCAATCTTCTTCACGGCACGGGGTTCCGTTTTCTTCCGGTGCGTTTTCCTCTAGTACCTCTTCGTATGCTTCCTCTCTCACTGTCATGATGTAACTCAATTATTTCCTTTTCCTAACTTTGTATGTTGCGTTGTTTCAATACTCAGCGATGCAATTTCATTCAGCAGAGCGCTAAAACATCTCAACACACTACGCATCACACATTTACAATCTACTCGACTGTAATTGACGGTTAGCGAGCGGTGCGATCAGGAAAGTACCCCTCTAGTATATATATACATATCGAAAAGTCAATAAATAAACCTCGATATATATATATATATATATATATATATATATATATGGGTGATTCTCTGACAAATCGAGCGCGCCATTTTTTGACATTCGTCAAAAATATTTTTAAAACATTCTTTACTAGCCTATGAGTGCCCCTGAATTTTTTCAGATTTTTTTCATCACTTTCATTTAAGTTACAGAGGCTCAAAGTTGGTATAGTAAGCAATTTTTGCATTTTTTGCCTATTTTCGTTAATTTGTAGCTTCTCAGGGAAATATTTTTAACGATAAATACTTAAAACATTTTTTTTAGTAAATTTGCTCTAGTTTAAGGGAAAAATATTAGCAAAGTCATATATATATATATATATGTTTGCTTCTACGTATAAACCTTTTAAGCCTTAAAATCAAGTTTTCAGCTTGATTGATCATCAATATCGAAGCCACAAAAATTTGAAAAGATAGTTTAACTCACTATAAAAGAACTTGTGAAAGTCCCAGAATGCCAGAGGCCTTGATTTCTCTGTGAGAAATAAATATAACAGCTTATTTATTAAAAAAACACAAGTTTATTCAAAAAGACTTGTTTCACGCATCAAACAATGTAGGTAAAACAGTGAAATATTAGCATAATCCATCAAAATTTTGTTGTAATATATTATAAAAATGCTATAGAGTATCCCTATATAATCAGTTTTAACATTTATAATAATGAAAATAAACTAAACAAGATTTTATACTTTGAAAAGCGCACCCGGGTGTCATATACTCAATATATAATGGTTTCAAGGATATTTGACTTACATAAAAGTCAATAAACAATTAATTATAATCAATACATCCATACTCATGATTGATTTTTATTTAGTTTTATTTAAAAACAAATTTTAAAAAGCATTTTTTAAGAGAGAGCAAATTAAGCTCTAGCAGAAGGGACTATTTCTCCATCTCTCTCTAATAAATGCATAAATGTAGTAAATTTAAACTTTAGACCAAATTAAAAATTTGTAGGAAAGATTGACGGTAAAATAAGTAGATGAGAATATTCTATGGGATCTAGCGAACAAAACAGAGTAGGTGAGAAAAGCCCAAAAACATTCATTAGATGTGAAAATAATGTTGTAATAGATAAACATACAGCAACGGGAAAAAGTTTGTGTCTTCCGATAAGGTAATCTTTTTTATGAAAACGCCTAGAGAACTGAGACTTGATGCGCGAAGAGTCGAGAGCAGCTGGAACTGCCTCGAGCTACATTTTTCGCTTGTAACGTTATAAACTTTCAATATAAACAAAATAATGTATAACATGTTCATATGTACGTATTCGTCGTTAAGTTCTTTAACTCAGATGTCAGTGAATTTTTTCAGATTTTTTTCATCACTTTTATTTAAGTTACAGATGCTCAAAGTTGGCATTGTAAGCATTTTTTGTATTTTTTGCCAATTTTCGTTAATTTGTAGCTCCTCAGGGAAACATGTTTAACGATAAACACATACAACATTTTTTTTGGCAAATTTGATCTAGTTTAAGGGAAAAGATTAGCAAAGTCATATATATATATATATATATATATATATATATAAATACATAAATCGGGTATTTTGAATTATATATATATATATATATATATATATATATATATATATATATATAGGGTACCCTCCTGCTCGCTCCGCTCGCCAACCCCAAGGGGGAGTTGCTGTGGGACTGGAACGGGAAGAATTTTATAAAATGTTTCTAGCTTGTTGGTATTAGGGTTATTGAATTTTCGCTAATGCCAGAATACCTGGAATAGAAAGACGATAACGTCACAGCGTGTGAAAAAAATAAATTGTAAGTATTTTATGAAGTTAAGGGGTTATGTCTGAGTTAAACCTGAAAAAAACAAATTATTAGTTATTAGGCAAAAAAAATTATTTATAAGTAATATTAAAAATATTCTTTTTCCTACTTAAAGTATACATATGAATTGTAATTTTACATATTTTTAAACAATTATATATCTATACTTACTATACAAACAATTCCATGTGTGAAGTATTAAATTTGATCAGATTTTTCCCTTTGCCGTATGAATTCTCAGCATCTGGGTGATGAATATAGACCAAACTGGATGGACAATCTTCTAAATCTCTTTCTCCTCAGCTTGAACGGAAGGGATTACTGAAAAATAAAAATTTTAAATATTGAGAAACACATAAGGTCATAATATTCATAATTATAGTGAATTATGCATATGTTCACATGCGTAACATTCTTTAAACTTACCTTAGCCAATTTACCTCCGTTCAAGCAGTGACGAAGGATTCCCTGAAGCTCTCCAAAAAATTTCAGCTTGATTGGGCTGATGGTTCCTGAGAAATCCTGCGGCAAGTGATCTAAAATCATAAAAATTCAAAACATGAGAAAAATGCATTTAAAGTTTATGCAAGACACTTATGTATACTTATCGAGTAGTACTTACATGAATTGCTTGGCATATTTCTTTTATATTTTAACATAAAATACCTATGTATTATGGGATTTATCAAGACCCGGGTGCTGTACATGTTGATGTACCAGTATCAAAAGCTGAAATTGAAATTTAATTTTTTGATACGCATTCACAATCAACATATTTTATATGAATATAATTTTTGTAATTGCTTACCCATTTTTTAACAGGATTGTTAACAATTACAGTAGACTTTGAGCTGCTTTGAGACTATCTAACACACAGGCGTGCACATGATATTCATAGTCCGTATACCTAAAAATAAAGAATACACTCAGAAAGAACCAATTCTTCACAAATAATATGTTATTCATAGTCCAAACACTTATCTAAATTTGAAGATTAGTAGACTCAGAAGTTATCATAACAGCACAACATCCAGCTTGCACTAAACTACAGACAGCAGACGAAACAGCTGATGTCTGAATGCAAACTCGACTAGGTCGGTAAAATAGAGATTTCCTTTTCCATACGCTGTAAGGTGCCATGTTTTCAGCCGGTAATTTAAGTTTGCACGTATGTTTTTTTATCCCTTTATAAGTTTGATTAAAAAATTACAAGACTAGATTTAAATTCTAAATTTATTTTATTTTAAACATTTAAAATAAAAATAAAATCTACGATTTTATAAAAATTAGTTATTTACAGTTTGTAATGATTCAGTAAATAACATGTGTTTTTTTTTTTTAATAAAATTGCATTTTCAAAAGGAGGTTGTAAACGCATTTAATTTTACATTTTCTATGAAAAGGCAATTGTTTTGAATAATCAAAAGTGCTATAAGACAAAACATCAATAATACGCAATTTTGAAAAATTATATTCTTTTAGTATTTGGCCTATAACTTTGTAGCGGAATTTTTTCGGGCAAAAAGGACTTCAGCAGCTTATTCTACAGTAAATTTGCCTTAAAAAAATCAAATAAAAAATTTTTTGATTTTTTTGAATTTTAACTCAGACATAACCCCTTAAAGTACAGATTTCCATACCACCCGCGGGGTACTGTCACAAAACATATAAACATTATATGCTTTATATAAACATTATATGTTTTGGTGTGTTGATTTTTTTTCTAAACAATATCTAAAGTTGATTGATAACATAATGCAAATAAAATTTATAATCTAGAATTTTATATAAAGTGTTCGGAAAAAAACTGGAATCATCGCCTGTACCCATATAATTACAATGACAATTAACAGTGAAAATTTAGGGATTAATAATAAAAAAAAACAGATATGTTGAAAAATTTGGAAATAATAAGTAAAAAAAATCATAGATGTATTGAAAATTTTAGAAATAATAATAAAACAAAAATCATGGAATTATTGATGTGTAAAAATTATTAACTTTTAAATTTTAGGAATAATTTCAGACTTTCATAAGAATATGTTATTTTTTAAATTCATAAATGTAATGAATAATATTACTCATTTTGAAGATATAACTTACATATTCATTAACCTCTTGTCTGAAATTTTTCGGTAATAAATTTTCTCTTTTACGAAATTTCAAAATGCGAATTATGTTGAGACTAATATTTGTTGGAATTTCATCTAAACTGGTAAATTTAGTTATTATAGTATTATTTGAAATTTCATAAACTTTAATCTTAGAATGAAAATTTTGAAGTTCCTCTTCATCGCATTCATTCATCATATAGTTTAAATAAACTTGATAATTTAATTCTTGATTTAAATGATTTTCAATTTCGTGATTTACTCGTAGTTAATGATTTCTTTGAATATCATTTTCTACTCTTACCCATCAATTTTGAATTGGATTCCACTCCATGACGTATCTAAAATAAGTAATTTCATAAATATGTTAAGGGGTACGCGTTGGTTAATTACTGAATACATTTTCTTTATAAATTCATATATATAAACAGTAATACGTCTTTTTTCAGCTGTTAATCTAGGCCTACCGCCTTAATATAACAATAATACATATTTTTGTAACAATATTATATACTACACACTATACTAATAAGTTCTGAGAAATTTTCTGATGTTTTATTTTGAAGCTACATTATCATCATTCTATAAATTGTTATTTACAATGAAAACTAAGTATAAATTTCTACAAACCGAATTTAGAAATATTTCACAGGCACTTATTAATGTATTCAAATCCATTAACGGTTCTTCTAAAATTGTGATTTTGTTAAACTGTTTTACTCTCAGAAGAAAAGTTTTTCCTATACATTATTATTAGTTAATATATTTAGTATGATATTCAGTATCAGTAAGTCCCTGGAGGTGATACCGGCGGCCCGTGCTCGGGGACGTGCCGGATCTGGCACTCAGGTCAAGCCCACTATGCCTTTCCTCCTGTTCCTTCATCATTTACTGTTGAACATCCTAACGGACACCCCACCTGGCCTAACCTAGTTTCCTATCTATAGCCTTTATCACACTAAAGACCGACGACAGTTCCTGCGTTCACATAAATTCCGGATCGACGAAGGGTACTCCATACACCCCGTGTCTCGTGCCTGCAAAAGCCGGGCACCTACACACGAGGTGCTGCGTGATCTCCTTCCTCCATCCGCACCATCTGCACCTTGCATCCCTCCTCCCCCGCATCTACATCTTATACAGGTGGTATCCCACCCGCCAGTGTCCGGTCAAGAACCCCACGATCAGCCTGAGCTCGGTCCTTCTTGACCTATTCAGGGCGTTCAACCATTCTTGGGGTGGTTCATCCCCCAGCATGCATTTCGCTTGTTGGAGTCCTGCTGTTCCCCTCCATTTCCTCTCCAGCTCCTCCTGGAGCCACCTTTTCACCGCGCTATCCAATGCGTAAGCAGATACCGCCATCCTACAGAGAATCAGAATGTCGTCAGCATACGGCTGCGCGTATATACCTGCATCCTCCAGCTTCCTCAACAAACCGTCTACTACCATGCACCACAAAGTAGGAGATAGTGCTCCCCCTTGTGGGCATCCCTTCCCTACTCTACAGCTCCTAGAGTTCGCGCTACAGTGCGCCTCCACCACCCTGCTGCTCAGCGTACCCTATATCCAGTTGAAAACCGTCTGGGAGACACCATGCTCCGCCAGTCCCTCTGCCATGGTTTCCCTGGTAGTGTGGTTAAATGCACCATCTACGTTCAGGAAAGCCACCAGTACTAATCCTCTCCCTTCCATACCCTTCTCTATTCGGAAAACAGCCTCCGTTAGTGCCGTCTCTACCGATTTCCCCGCCTGGTAAGCGTGCTGTCCACTGTATAGTGGTGCTGTTTCCAGGCATTCTTCTTTTATATACCTATCTACTAGCCTTTCCAGCGCTTTCAAGAGAAACGAGGTCAGGTTGATAGGTCTATAATCCCCTGCGACCGAATGCTGTGCCTTCCCTGGTTTAGGGAGAAACACCACTTTCACCTGGCTGTTTGCCAGTCGCATCCACTAGGCCTGTGTCCTATTTTTTCCTCCTTTCCTCCCACTTGATGGTCCCGGAAATGCTTCCTGAGCAGCTCTGAGAGAGCATTCTCCGCACTTTCTGCCCAACCCTCTCCTACCTTGATTGTGTCAGCCAAGCCCTTGGGATGCTGGAGTATTCTGCACAACCTGGCCGTGTCCTTAAGGTCCGTCCATGTGCTGCAGGCCCTCCTCCACCCCGTGGTCCTGGCCTTCTCAATGGCCTTTTTGTATTCCCTGCGTGCTAACCTAAATCTATACATATCCTCCTCCGTCCTGGTTCGCTTGGACCTATTTCGGAGTCTTATTACACCCTTACGTAGCTTCCGCAGGGTGCTCCCTTGGGTGTGACCCTTCTCCTGAGTCCACAGTTTTCTTCATACGAGTTCAGGATAACTTCGGTAAGAACCTCGCATCCGTGTTCGATACCCTCTGCCCTCCCGTAGAACCTCGGAAAGGTACCTATCCTCGCCGCCAGGCTCTCCCTGTAGCCTTGCCAGTTGGTCTTCTTTGGGTTTCTCCCATAAGTTGCCAACGTACTTTCGCCACCAATGTTGAACACAATCTGATTGTGATCCGACATCGTAACCTATTCCGAGACCCTCCATCCCTTTATCATTGACCACAGAGATCTCGTTGCGAGAGTGATATCGATGACTTCCTCCCTCATGGAGTTCTCAAACGTTGGTTTATTGCCTACGTTCATTACATACATGTTCGTGGTTGCCAGGAAACCCAGCAGACCTTCCCCACTCTCATTTATGTCAGAACTTCCCCACGCCGTGTGGTCTGCGTTTGCATCGCATCCCATCACCAGCTCGCTTCCGTTCCTCTCGCATTCCCTAACTAGAGCCTCTACTTCGTCTGGCGGGCATTTTCCCTCGTAGGTAAAGTACGCCGCTGCCACAAGTAGGTCCTTTGTAACCCCTCCTGCGGTATACTTCACCCTGGCTGTGGCCAGGTCCTTCGTGCAGTGCCTAGGCACTGTCTCAGCCTGCAGTCCTTTTACAATGATACATGCTCTTACACAGTTCCCTGCACCACTGATCCGAGTTCCGCAAGTGTTTAAGCCCGTAACCCTGCCTTTAATAATCCAAGGTTCTTGAATTAGGCAGATACATGTGTCTACCTTTGCTATGCGCTTAGCTGGAATAGCCGTGGCGCTTTTGCAGTGGTGGAAGTTGATGTGCGCGAACGCAATTGTGGTTGCTGCTACAGAGCTAGCCCCCATTGTCGCGCCCGCGCCTTGCCTCGTTCCCCTAATTGTCATTAGGGGTTTCCTCCTCTATGGCCGCTGCCCCCTCCTCTGGCCTGATGGTTTCCACCTCCATGGCATTCTCCTCCTTCTTTTCCCCTTGCCCTTCGTCCTTTCCCTTCAGGGGACGACATGCGCCCTGCTACTCCCCAGAAAAGGTCGCCAGTCTAGGGCCTTCAGCCCCTAGACCTCCTCCCCTTCCAGGAGTATCCTCACAACCATCTCCTCTCTTCCCCCAGCCTCGACCCCTTTGGTGGCCTTCTGAGAGCTGGTCACCACCCAGGTTTTAGCCTTGAGGGTCGGGTTTTGTCGCCCTATGTTCTTGATCACCACCTTAGGATCCTTGGATCCCGGGCAGTAGATCAAGGCCCTAGTCATCTTGGCTAGTTCCCCCATACCAACCGCCTTGACCTGGAGTCCCTCGCCTTTCCACTTCTCTACCTTTTCTAGCAGCCATGATTTGTCCTCGGTCGCTTTATAGTTGAGGATCAACGCTCTCCTCTGTTGCCAGTTTTCCCAAAAATTGGGTAAGTAGGCACCGTCAGGTGCGTCGAAAATCTCTCCATCAATGCGGTCGAGGACCCCATTCGCTTCCTCCGCGCTCAGTCTAGCGCCAGGGTACTGCAGCCGAACAATAGCCACCTTCAGTTCTGTGGCCACTGCCCCGCTGTACGCCCTCTGCCCGGTGCCCGAGCCCTTCTTCCGATCCCTCGGAGTCGAGCTATCAGAGTGCGCTCTCTTAGAGGGTATCAGTGGTACCTCCACCTCCTCCCTCCTAGCCAACGCCCTCCTTCTTCTCTCCGTACCCGAGGGTTATTTCCTTTTCGACCTACCCTCAGTCATCGGGGTATCCCCCAAGACCTACGGGTTTGCCTTACCCGCGGCCTCCGGCTTGCCAGCCTCAGCCTGCGATCCTACTATGTTATTTGGGCTACGAAGCCCTTTGGTTCCAGGCGCTTTTGGAACCATTTTTTCTCCTGTACTTGTCATTTCCATATCAATTTAAGCGGATATGTACGTGTGTAAGTAGCAGGCAGACCCTTCCTCTCCGGCTCCGATGCCACCTCCATCCCTCCCACTGAGGAGCGCCCTCCCCCCACCAGTGGCCCCGGCGGGGCCCCCCGTTCAGCCTGCAGCGGCCCTACCCGGTTACCAGACGGCAGCCGCAGGCCTACCAGGATTTTTCGTCGGCTGATGGGGCGGTCAGGCCGGTTGGATAGGCCAGCCGGAGCCCCTGAACTATCCGGCGGCCCAGGAGCGCCGCTACCCAGTTTTCCCGCTGTACCCTCCGATGAGGTGGAGGGGACTCCCGTTGGAGAGGTCCAGAAGGAGGTCGCTCCGGGGAATCCGAGTGATCCTGCAGTGTAGTGTCTTGTTCGTGTGTGTCTATATCATTGTACTGTATTGTGTACCCTAGCTGAGCACTAGCACAATTCGCTCAGTAGGGGAGTGCCAGCCTTTTAGCCCCGGGCTACCCTCTGTCCGGCAGGGCTTTGTGCACACACAGAGGCTTCACCCTGTAGCCCCTGGGCGTCGTTCGCGGCCACCTGGACCCCGGTGGCCAACCAGTCCCCTCAGCATGACAGCCACGACTTGGGATTAGGGGTTGGATCAAATACCCATTGTGCTTCCTCCCGAACGCGATGAGGGGTTGTTCTTAGCCTCTGATGAACCCGCATGGCCGTTCTCGAGAACCCCGATTCCCAGACCCAGTCCCAAACAAGGAAACTACCCCGGACCCGAGAGGCGGTATCCCGCATCAGTCCAGTTTCGCCTCCATGCCTGGGTGAACCCTACCCCAGCCCGGGGGGTGGTCGGCCGCTGTCCCCGTCCCCGGAGGCAACGCCCCCTCCACCCCCCGACCCGGTTCGGGACGCCACACTCCCGACACCAAGGCCAGGCCGGCCGCTTGGATCCACCAGATGAGCCCCCACACTAGCCCCTTAGGGCACGCGTCAAAGTGACAAACTCTAGTATGATATTACTATAAACAAATATAAATTTACTGAAAAAATGTTTTAACCATTTTCTTGCAAATCTCCAATAATTTCTAATTTTCTTCCACGTTCAATGTGTACTTTTTCTGAAATAATTAATAAAATGTCTAATTTATAAGTTCCATCAGTAATGCATCCGAAAAATTCTGATTTTGTTCTAATATTTTTTATCTCAAACACATTTCGCAAATATCCAGAAATTTCTATATAATATTAAGACATTAAATAATGTATACATTACATTTTATTATATCCTAAAACTAAAATTTTTACTTATCAATCCTTTGTGCTGTGGTATATTTCGAAATTAACATTCTTTTACAGTAGTATTATTTAAGGGGTTATGACAGGGTTAAAACCTGAAAAAAAAAGAAAAATGATTAGGGCTGTAAAAAATTAATATATGTAGGTGCTCTAAAAACTACATTTTTCATTTAAAATATAAGTATTATACATCACTTTTATGCATAAAAAATATGCATAAAGTGAGTATAACATTTAAAAACAATTAAAGGTATTTACTTACCAAAAGTCCTGATTTTCATCAATTTTCTTTACTTGCCGCAGGTTTCTGAAGGAACCGTACCTTCAATCCTGGTGAACCAGACTGGAAAATCTTCCTTATAAGTCTGGTCACAAACTGAGCGGAAGGGATTTCTGAAAAACACAAAATCAATATAATTAATTATACATACATTGACAATATTAGTAATTATAGTGAATGTTACATATGTAAACATACGTAACATTCACTTTGAACTTATCTTTTCCAATTCTGCTCCGCTCAGTTTGTGAGGAAACCTATCCCGAAGGTTTCTCTAAAATTTGAGCTCAATTGGTTCATCCGTTCCTGAGAAAACCTGCGGCAAGTGAATAAGAATCATGAAAAACCTAATTCTGAGTAAATGGCATTTAAAGTTTTACTTAATATTTAATAAAATAAAGTATACTTACAAATAATTTTCAACGTCTAGGCCAAATATAATCCAAAAGTAGCTGTCTGGGGATGATGACTGGAGAGACGCGTATTCAAAAAAGCTTCATTATGAAAGCTTATGTCCTCTGAAACACAAAATATGTAATAAGTGAAAAAAGGTTAAAATATTAAATTCAGTAGTTTTTAAATTTTTTTATAATTCAAACTCAAAGTATGCTAAATTTTTGTGAAAAATTATTCAACATACTTTGAGTTAACGTATTCTTAATAAATATTTTATAATAAATTCTAAATATTTAAAAATATACTTACAAATGCTGTTTCTCATCCATGTAGCAAAAGAGCAGAAGAAATGAACACTAGAAGCTAAAAAGGTTTTGTCCAGATGTGATTGATAAAAAGTAGGTCAGAGAACAGCTGATCAGCTGTTGAGCTAACAGCAAGCCAGCAGACTCAAGCAGACTAAACTATCACTAATGTGCATGGTTATGAAAAAAAAAAGAAAACTGGAAAACTGTCAGCTCTGCTCTGACCAAATTTTCATTTTATTTTGTAATGTGTGTATTGTCTATGTTGGATGAAAAGTGATATGAAGCTTGTAGTGAATGCTCGTTTCAGTGTTTGGTTAGGAGTGAGAAGTATAGGGGTTATTTGTGTAAGTGTTTAGTGTGCCCCAGCTGAGTAGGAATCATCATCCGGATTATTCCTTTTCCTCTTAGCTTTTCGGGCTTCTAGTGTAGATTCCATTGCTCTCTTGTCTGACCAGAAAAGCCGTTGTTCGTCTGCACTCTTGGCCCAGTCTACTGCAGAAGATCCCGGATGCACATTGAAATTCTTCATCACCTGAAGTACTCCAGCTTTGCCATCATTGAAGGAAGCAACAGCAATGAAAATTCCAATCTCCAAGACTGTGAGGCCGCTGAAAGTTTCCTTGGGGACGAGTTTCCAGATGGACTGGTTGAAGCTTTCGTTGCTGTTCTGGGTGAAGCCTCCAATGCATCTCTCCAGCAGGTCTGGTTGCGTCAAGTCCTTGTAAATTGGCTTGATTGCCTCCATAATTGCCATAGGAATCGTGTCTCGATGTTGGAAATTCTTCAGTTGTCCCTTGGCTTTGGCTGCTTGCCATTTACACCAACTGTCTGATCCCACGGGACAAAGGTGGTGTCTCGGCTCTTGATCCGTTGAAGATTTATGATGGAATGTTGCCCAGATGGCATTGGACATTTCTTCAACAGAATGATGATGGCTTCGGATGGCATTGCCATAATATGTTGTAAGTTGATCAATTCTTTGAGCTGTCAGACGGTTCTTTCCACCTATCCCTGCACCATCAGACAGTTTTTGGCCAGCCAAAGTTTTCTTCAGATTTCTCAGTCTGGTTCCCATTCTCTTCTGCACGTGTCCAACACATTCCTTCTTGATGATGAAAAAATCTTCTCCATATGGCTTGGCATCACAGAGGGCCTTGTATACTTTTGAGTCGCCATCTCCTATGTAGCTCTTGTATTTGATACCGTGTAATGCCTCTGATCTTTTGAACATTTCCACAATACCGTCTACTTCCATTTTTCCAGAACTTCCCTGATGATTGGCGGAGCACTGGTCTTGATGTGCTTCAAACCACTCTCTGTATTCTTCAGTGTCCTCCTCTTGATGTGATTCACAAGCCTTACAAAATGATTGTTTCGGTGCCACATCGATCACTTTGCCATTGTCGTTCCGGATCAACGTTGATACTCCTTGAAGGGAAGAAAATCCTCGTTTCCTCCAAGATCCATCACCGGAAACCATATCACAACAATTCTCCTGAGTCTCATCTCTATTACATTTTTCTTGCATAGCTGCTTTCATTGACTCGGTAGCTACTCTTTGACTCGAAATTTTTAACTCATGATTGATAGTTCCAAAATGACTATGAGCAACTGGTGGTAAAAAATCCATGATTCCACAAAAGGTTTTTAAACCAGTGTGTCCATGGCCCAGAGCTCTCATTGCTAAAACTACTCGCTTATTGATTTCAAAGGCATTACGCTTTGGACCAATTTGCCTACACGAGTCAATGGATTCAGCTTTACAGCAATTATTACAAGTCATAGATAGTTTGCTACCCAGGCCTCTGATATCAACTTCATTAAAAGTGATATCTCCGCCACAGTTTTTGCAAGCCAGAAATTCTTGTAATCCGGGCAAAAGTATAGAAATGTCAAAAATTCTATATTGTATAGAACCAGCTTCTACATACTCTGATGTTAATTTCTGTCTTGATCTGGATACTGGAATTTCTGGCTGTGCAAACTGCGTAGCTGCTGTACCTGATGTTGATGGTTGCGTAGTTGCTCTTGTTGGAGATCTTGCACTGGATGTCGATGGAAGTGGCATTTCTCTCTCTGGTGGTCCAGGTGCAGTAGACGATGAAGGATGTGCTTCCGATGGTGCTTCATTTCTTGAAGATGGGATGGTCGTTGACAATGGTTCACTTCTGTAGAACCTCCTTTGCCTCTTCTTCTTTCTTCCAAACCTACGCTTTCCTTGTGCAGATGAGCCTGGCTTTCTGTTTCTTGAGCCAGGCATCTTATTGTTTTTTATAATCTTGATATTTCACAACACAATAATACACTCACAATAACACAATAATAACCTAGATTTTAAACTAAATAAAATACTTGTGCAATTTTCAGTTAAAATTATTAGTTTAAAACTAAAATCTTTACTGAAAAATTGAACTGAATATTATTTAGTTAAACAATCACTGTTTATCATTTAACAGCGAGTTTGACAACCTGCTAGTGCTATGGTAAAACAGGATTCTAGTTAGAGTGCCATTCGCTATAGATACCATTTACCTCGGCCGATAACCGCCAAATTTAAAATTTTTTCCAATGCGTCGTACAGTGAAAGGCATATATATATATACACACACACACACGTGTGTGTGTGTGTGTGTATAGTGTAAATATATATATATTTGATATATGCATAGCATCTTATGTACTTTCTTTTAATAAAACCATTTATAAAACATGAAATGGTACTTATAGTATAAAATATACGATAATCGAAAATCATGATTTTTTTTTGGTTTTATGCCTATAACTTTTGAAAAAAATTTTGTATCGAAAAGTGAGTTTCGGGAGCTTATTCTACAGTAAATTTCCTACAAAAAACGTTAATAAAAAAAAAATCGATTTTTTTGAAATTTTAACCCTGTCATAACCCCTTAAACTGTAAAAGGTCCAAGCATCGTTATAGAACTGTAATTTTGAAGAGTTAATTCAAACGAAACATTTTCTTTTGTATATTTCTTAGCTTTTCCGACTAAGAAATTTTCCAATAAAAATTTCTAGAAATGTATTCAAAAACTTATTATTGAGTAAATATTACTAAAATGTAATTAAATGTAGATCCAACTTTATAAGATTACACTGAAATGATTTAATTTTATTTCAGAAGCAAATGATTCAATATTTTCACCGTAAATATTATTTTGAATAGATAAACCATTATTGTTAGTTACAAACTTAAACAATTTAAATTCTTTCTAAAATCTCATCAACATATGCCACAATACATCTAAAAACAATTTTAAACAGGTGTAAAATCTATATTATAAAAAGTCTGTATAAAAACTTGTAGTCATATTAATTCACTCACGCAGACTTATCTCCTATGATAAATTTTTTCATACTTTGAGAACTTGTAAATGGAATAACTTTTCTTTTTTTAGTGAGTGTTTCTGATTCAAAAGTATTCGGTCTTTTTTCACTCATTTTGCTGTAAACAAATTTTAAGATGATTCTGTAGTTTATAAATTTATATATATTGATATAAACATATTTACCTTTTCATGTAGATTTTCATGTCGTTTCAAATTGTCTAATCTATTCATTTCTTTGCCACAAAGACTACAGATATTATGTTCTATATGTGAATGACGTAGAGCGTGTCTTTTTAAATGATATATTCTTTTAAACTCGCTATCACAAACATTACATTTGAAAAATTTTTCTAATGTATGATTATATCATCCAAGAATGAAAAATAATGAAAAAAAGAACTGTTTGAAACATTTTTTGTAAATCGATTTTTTGACTGCTTTACATTTTTCTGTACATAGAAGAGTCATATGTAGTGTGGCATAGAGACCTATATTTACATACTCTGTGGCTGGTTTAGTTCGAACAATTTTTTTTTCTTAACAAATGGTGTCCTATTTGTAAAATTTTTGTTTTATATTCACCGATAAAATCGAATTTTAGAAAATTTAAATCTATACCATTGGAAAGAGTAGCCTTTTCTACATAAGAAACAGTGGGTCCCGAATTTTTTACGCTTGAATTTATTACGTCGTGACTGTTGAAACTTTGATGTCAAAATTGTCCATTCTGGGCGTTAATTTTTAATATCAGCTTATTTTAAACTCAGTATTTATTTATAATTTATAAATACGTTACACTGTAGCTGTAAGCAGAAAAGTGGGGAGCTTAAGTAGAATACGTTTACAGCAAAACGATTTGTTGAAGATATTACTTAAGTTACTGAAAGAAAAGCTAAAAAGTACGCAAATATGCAAGTAAAAATATGCATTCTTCAGAAAGGCAAAAATGTAGCAAACTTGAGTAGAATACGTGAATGACAGGCAAGAAAACAACAGCGGCAGCAACAATAGCAGCAGCGACTTTCCTACTTCGGTTTCAGCTGCCACCACTACCATACACTACACTGAGAAGTATCAAGTTAGAAAAGTTACCATAAACGTCTTAAAAATTACTATAATCCTTAGTAACGTCGTGACATACTTGTTTTATGATTACTAAACATACAATGCATGCCAGTGTAGTGTTGCGTATAGATTAGAATAGGTTCAGGATAAGTAATCTTTACTACATTGCAAGTATGTCTCGACATTACTAAAGATTATAGTAATTTTTAGGACGTTTATTATAACTTTTCTAATTTGATTCTTCTCAGTGTAGTAGCTCCAACCTTTTCTTTCTATTAAGCTGAGGGTGCTGCTCGAAGCTACTGCGAGAGGAAAAAAATTTTCTTCCTCGCTGAATTTTCACCTGATCTCATATGTGCGAGTGTAATTATAGATACGCGAGCGTAAGCCGACACGACAGTTACACATGAGAGACAGAGGCTGTACAGGAAGAGGGAGAGTACTCCCGGAGGAAGGCTTACCCTGTGTGATGCTATTTATCCTTCCTCAAACGCATTGACGAGTATATGGGTGGTTCTCTGACAAATCGAGCGGTCGATTTTTTGACCCTATCGAAAAAAATTTTTAAAATGTTCCTAAGAGACACATGAGTATCCCTGAATTTTTTCAGATTTTTTGCATCAAGTATCTTCGAGTTACAAAGGGTCAAAGTTGATGAAATCACGTTTTTTTGGTTGTTGATGAAATCAAGTTTTAGGAAAGTTCGATCATCCGGATCATAACCAAAAAATTCATGAAGATACCTTATTTCAATTCAAAAAAGTCTGCGCAAGACCCAGAATGTCAGAGGCCTTGGTTTCTCTGTAAAAAATCATTATATCCATTCATATATGACAAAAATTTAGTTTTATTGCTATATCGAAGCATTTCACTAACCTTATCATTTTTTTAATGACTGAAATTATTATAAAAAAATTTACGTAATTCATAAAATTGGTTAAATTCTTCTATATAGCAATAAAACTAAATTTTTTTCATATATGAACGGATATAATGATTTTTTACAGAGAAACCAAGGCCTCTGACATTCTGGGTCTTTTGCAGACTTTTTTGAATTGAAATAAGGTATCTTCATGAATTTTTTGGTTATGATCCGGATGATCGAACTTTCCTAAAATTTGATTTTAAGACTTAAATGACTTATAACTTTCTTAAAACATATATATACGACATCAAAAATATTTTTTTTGAATAGTTTAGAAAATTTGCAGAAAAAAATGTTATATATCTCTATAGTGAAAAATGCTTCCCTGAGGATCTACAAATTAATGAAAGTAGCCAGAAAAAGCAAAAAAACGTGATTTCATCAACTTTGACCCTCTGTAACTCGAAGATACTTGATGCAAAAAATCTGAAAAAATTCAGGGATACTCATGTGTCTCTTAGGAACATTTTAAAAATTTTTTTCGATAGGGTCAAAAAATCGACCGCTCGATTTGTCAGAGAACCACCCATATACTATTATTATACATGAACTGTAACGGGGTTTGTCCACGTTAAATGTAGATTTACTCTACTTAAATTCTCCGTGGGTTTTAGAAAAAGGGGAACAGGGAAAACCATAAACTCACAAATGAAATACACACGTGACGTTAGGTAAAAGGCTACTGCTTATATTATCCAAAAATTGTAACAGAGTAAAAGTACAAATGTGCTTTGTTAGCGCACAATCTCGCGGTCAATCGGAAGCCGATATTGTTGAACGCGCTGGTGAGAGTGAGAGAGAGAGAAGCTTCTAGCGTAACGTTAGGTTAGACGTTAGATTCGATTCGAGCATCGAGCGCGCGAGCCGTGAAGCAAAGGAGCGGTCTTCTCGAAATTAATAACATTGTTGCTTGGCATTTATTGTATAAAGATTGCGATCACGCGTGTGAGTGCCACTGTTTTTCGTCGAGAGAGCGTACCGCATACGAGATAGCTGGACCGAAGCGAGACCACAGTTTACGGCTAATTATTGTAGTAGCGTCCTTCGCATTACTGTAAATATCAGCTTCTCTCTCTCACTCTCACCAGCGCGTTCAACAATATCAGCTTCCGATTGACCGCGAGATTGTGCGCTAACAAAGCACATTTGTACTTTTACTCTGTTACAATTTTTGGATAATATAAGCAGTAGCCTTTTACCTAACGTCACGTGTGTATTTCATTTGTGAGTTTATGGTTTTCCCTGTTTCCCTTTTTCTAAAACCCACGGAGAATTTAAGTAGAGTAAATCTACATTTAACGTGGACAAACCCCGTTACATTGGCGCCCATCAGTGGTTAGATTTAGCTAGAGCAGGGAATAATTTTGTAGGAAAAACTTAGTGCGAAATCGCGAGTGTTCGTTATAGGCGGATAAGCGTGCGGAGATATACATTGCGTGTATAGTGTAGCGAGCGAGCGCGAACGTTGCCGAGTGTTTACATCAGCGGCTAGACTTGTCGTCCGCGAACGTAAACATTGCGCGCTTCCAGCTACCGAAAATTTTAGCATTGGCTGAAATATTATTTCGGGAAATAAGTTTTATTTTCTCGTCGCGTGATTTATATGCTTGATGTTGGCGATTAATCAGTATACGTAATTACTGGATGAATAGTAGTATAGCGAATCGAATCTCAGATTGCGATTATACTAGGGGAATAATTTTTTGAATATTATTGATTGAACAATTAAGTGTAAATAATTGTTTTTCCTAGTGATATTAAATATTATTTTTATTATTTATATTATTTGATATAATTGCAGTCAAATCGACTGGTTAATTTTTCTGATTTATATATTGTGTGTGATAGCGTGATTTTGGCGTTGCTAACAGCTATATAGCATACGCGCTCAGCTGATTGTATGTGTGCGTGTATCAGTGTATCACCGAGATAGGTTTAGATACAGGTATAATTTGCGGAGCGTATTGCAACGGCGAAGCGTGGACTTACCGACAGGGTAAATTACTGTTTGAATTTGAAATTTGAAATTGAACTTTATTTCTCGGTGTAGGTTTATTGAATTTAAATTGAGATTATTGACGAAATATTTTATTTTATTTTGTTTGTTCGTGATACAATTTAAGCGAAATTTTTTTCAATTTAAATTTTAAAGAAAGTAAACTCTTAATTCGAGTACAGCTCGGTAATAAAATTTTGGTTTTTGTTGTAAATTTTATTTTGGAATTTTCTTTCGAATCGGAAAATTTTCTTTTGAATTTTTTTTTCCTTGTCTGGTCGTAGTGTTGTTAGTAAATTACATAAGTGTAATTTGGAATTACACAGATTGTCGAACGAAAGAGGCTGTGACTGAATTAAGAGCGACACGCGAAATAGGTTATTGTTCAATTATTTAAATTTTGGTCATTATTAGTTTATTTCTTTCGTAATTTGTCTCTTGTATATTTTTTGATTTCGACGAAAAAAATTCGTTTAAGTTAGCGAGGTCGCATTCAAAATTTACAATGGCGATGCGAGTAAATATTTTTGCGGAAGCAGATCAAGAAATTGAGAGATGGGCAATATCATTGTCAGAAGATAGACTAAATGATTTATTGCGTAGATTTGAATTGATAACGGACGAAAGTAGGTACAGTAATATGGGTAGGTTAATTAGGCGATTGCGTGGTGATTACACTGCGTATGATTTTGTGAGGACGGATGAACCGAGCGAAATCGCAATGTCGAGAAGAGACGCGACATTTTAGAGGATTATTTTGAGAGAAGAAAATCTGTCTAATGAGACGAAGTCGACGACGTGGGTGAGACTTAGATTGCCAACCGCTGTAGAGTCAGAAGCATCAAATTTAGATGAAACTGATCAGCAAGAAGAAATTTTAGATGATATCTTCCGGATAGAGCGAGACAGTGATTTAGAGTCTAACAGAGGGTCCATTGATGATGTTGACATTTCTGGAGTGAATCCCATTGTTACGATGGCAGAGGTGCATAATGAAGTTGAAGAAATAGTGGAACTTCAGCAGCGAAATACTTGCGAAGATAGCGTTGACGCAAGATTGGACATCGCGGGTAACAATAAGGACGACTTTGAAGATAAAGACAGGAAGCAAGATAGTCATCAAGAAGTGATTGCACGTTTGCGAGGAGAGTTAGCTGCACAGCGTGAATCGGCTAGACAATCTGAAGCCAGATGGAATGCGTATGCTGCTGGCATGGAAAAGTCTATGGTGGACCTTACAAGTTATTATTGCAAGTTGACAGAAGAGGTAGAGCAGATTCGAGTTCAATTTCAAGATACGTTTGTGGTATATAGAGAACCGGATGCTCACAGTACTAAGATAAATTCTAACGTGACAAAATTTGTACCCGGTCAAGTAACAAAGATGACTGGAATGGACAGATTACCATCTCAAGTAGAACCCCAAGGTGTGTCTCGGGGGGGAGGATCAGCTGCTTCGACGAGTAAGGCAGTTAATGAATATTCGTCGATGTCGAGACCAACGTATCGTGACGTTGGAAAAATTGCTCGTGAGTGGAAAATCCAGTTTGACGGTGGTAAAGATAGTTGCATTGAAGAATTTATTCAAAGAATGAATGAATTTAGGGCGTCATCGCATTTAGATGATACGGATTCATTGAATGCGTTACTCCATGTTATGACGGACGGAGCGTTAATCTGGTGTCGACAAATGCGTCAAACTTGGAAGACTTGGAAAGATTTTTGCAGTGATGCTAGGCAAAGCTACGGTATGGACCAAGACATTCCGATGAAGTTATTAGCGGAAGCGCAAGCGCGCACACAAGGAAAAAATGAACCAGTACGTGATCACATCATGGCGATGCTAGCGATCATGAGTAGGCTTGATGATCCGCCGGAGGTTGCGGTACAGCTGAAAATGATATATGATAATATGCTGGCAGAAGTTAGAATGCAAGTGCCTCAAAGGAAAGTGAAGAATATAGGAGACCTTATCATGTTGGCCAGGAACGCTGAGAAGCTGATTCATGATAGAAATCACTATAAGCCTCCTCCATCACCTAACAGATGTTTATTGCCGAAACTAGCTTATAAAGAAAAACCTGTTCAGGAGATTTCGGAGAAGACTAAAGGCGGAGTACCTGTTGCGACGATCGCGGATCCTGGTGATATAGGTGAAACTATAAGGGTGGCAGTGCGAAATGCTATTGCTGGGTTGGGGTTACCCTCAGCTTCTACTTCACAAGGGCACCGAGGTAAGAAGTCTATCTCTAAAGGAGCGAGGTCGCAAGCAAAGACGGCGACTACAGTATCTGACAGTCAATCAGGAAAGATAAGTGCTGTTTCTGAAGAGAAGAAAGATGCTCCTAGGAAGTCGAGAAGTGATCATAATAAAAACCAGGACTCTTGGGGTCCATGTAAACCTTTTGTTAGATGTTATGAGTGCGGATGGCCGCGACATACAACTAAAACTTGTCCGGAGTGCTCGCAGAAGAAGAACTCTGAGGATAAGACGACTGAGAAGAACTCAGAAGACTCGGGAAACGAGAAAGGGAGCAAGTAGTTCAGGCCCATACTTCTCCTATTATTGTGGCGGCCTCCCAAGAAGCAAGTCAGGCTACTGAAGAAGCAGTGATGCCTGTTACAGTATTTGATCCATCCAATGTGGACTGCAGTCGCTGGTGGATGCCAGTGGTCATTGGTGATTTTCATTTACGAGCACTTTGTGACTCGGGAGCTGCGCGCACCGCTTTAGGTCCGATTGGATTACAGATAGCTACAGCGCTGAAACAAGCTATTGTTCCTTATACCGGACCAGGTGCGAAACTCGCTGATGGACAGCTCGTGCCGATTTACGGTTATGTTCAATTGCCGTTCACAGTGTTAGACCAATCGCGAATCTTAAATGTTATGGTTTTAAGTGCACTCGATTCCGAATGTATACTCGGAACAGATTTTATGCGAGCATTTAACGCGATTCTTTTACCTAGAGAGAATAGATTACAAACAGAAGGTGTCACCGAATCAGTTCCTCTAGAGATTTCTGCTCTCTCAGAAGGAGTAGCAAGCGCTCTCGCAGCCATCGGTTTGGCCGATGTTACCTCAGAACAGCGAAAACGCCTACAAGAGCTGTTAGACAGTTGGCTTCCAGCTGGGGAAGTACCGTTGGGGTGTACACATCTGATCCAGCACAGTATTGATGTGGGGTCTGCGAGACCAATTAAACAACGTTATTATCCAGTGTCAAAGAAGATTGAGGAAGAGATGCATGCTCAAGTGCTAAGAATGTTGGACGCGGGAATCATACGCCGTTCTAACAGCAGCTGGTCAAGCCCTGTAGTCATGGTCCGCAAATCGGATGGTACCTACCGATTCTGCGTTGACTATCGGAAGCTTAATGCTGTTACAACCGCGAGCGCGTATCCGTTGCCATACATGGATACTATTTTGAGTAAGCTTCAGAAGGCGAGATATATTTCTACCATTGATCTCAGTGCAGCATACCACCAGATACCAATGAAGGAAGAAGATATTCCGTTAACGGCATTCACAGTATCTGGGTTGGGTTTGTTTGAATTCACCCGTCTACCTTATGGTGTAGTAGGCGGGCCTGCAACTTTTCAAACGCTGAGTGACCGGCTCATTGGACCTGAATTAGAGCCGTACGCCTTTTCCTACTTGGATGACATTATCATCACAACCGAGACTTTCGATGAGCATCTGCATTGGTTAGATGTAGTTCTGAAGCGAATCGCGGAAGCTGGGTTGACGATTAACCGAGGTAAGAGCAAGTTTTGCTGTGACGAAGTTAAATACTTAGGCGTCATTGTGAATCGTGAGGGATTTCGTCCAGATCCTCGGAAAGTTGCACCGATTCTGGAGTATCCGGTTCCGAATACTCTGACCAAATTGAAGAGATTCATGGGAATGGTTTCCTGGTACCGGAAGTTTTTGGATCGGTTGAGCGATGTCGCGGAGCCGCTGAATCTAGTGCTACGTGGCAAAGCAAAATTCACTTGGAGTGTAGAGCAACAGGACGCGTTTGAGCAAGTGAAAACAATACTTGCGACAGCGCCTGTGTTACACAGACCATCGTTTGATCATCAATTTATTATCAAAACTGATGCGAGCGACAGCGGCATTGGTGCGGTACTCATGCAAGAAATAGATGAAAAGGATTACGTCTTGTCTTATGCGAGTCGCACTCTAACCTCTGCGGAGCGTAATTATTCAGTTACCGAGAGGGAATGTCTTGCCGTTCTCTGGGCAATTAAGAAATTTCGTGCATATGTGGAGGGTTATCATTTTAAAGTAGTTACAGACCACTCAAGTTTAAAATGGCTTTGTAATCTACGTAACCCTAATGGTCGATTAGCTCGATGGGCATTGGAGTTGCAGTCATATGACTATGAGATTGAATATCGACCTGGCAAAGAAAATTTTGTCCCAGATGCGTTATCGCGGATGTTTGAAGAAGACGATTTAGATGAACAACGAATTGCATCTTTAAAAGACATTCAACAAACCATTACAGATCAGTGGTACGTACAGATGTATCAGCAAACTTTAGAAAAGCCTCACGAGCTTCCAGATTGGAAGATTGTTGCTGGTAAGTTGTATCATTACAAGCCTGAACCAATTCTAGAAGACGTTTTAGAAGATATGGATGCTTGGAAGCTGGTCGTATCCAGAGACAAAATATTGCAAATACTTCGTGAATCGCATTGCGAGCCCACGTCCGGACATTTGGGTCGTCGCAAGACGTATGAGCGAGTCGCAAGATATTTTTACTGGAAGCGAATGTATAAAGATGTTCAGAAATTTGTGAAGTCATGCACTGTGTGCCGACAGTGTAAAGTGGAACAGCTGTTACCTGCTGGGACCATGAAAGAGAAGAAACTCGTTGGTCCATGGGAAGTTGTAGCTGGTGATATGATGGGTCCATTTCCTAGATCTAAGAATGGATATACCTATTTGCTGATCCTGTTAGATGTTTTTACTCGGTGGATTGAGGTGATACCTTTGCGTAAAGCTGATGGTATTAGTATTAAAAATGCTTTGAAGGAGCGTGTGTTTTTAAGGTTTGGTACTCCTGAAGTATTTCTGTCGGATAATGGTACGGAATTCCGTAACAAGGTTATGAAAAAGTTCTTGACAGAAAGCAGCGTTGAGCATCAGATGATATCGCCATATCACGCACAGGCGAATCCAGTTGAGCGTGTAAATCGAACGTTCAAAACGATGATCACTGCTTTTATTGAGGAGGAACATAAGCTCTGGGATAAGTATTTGCCCGAGTTAACCTTTGCATATAATACTTCTGTGCAAGAGTCTACAGGAGTTAGTCCAGCTTTCCTAAACATGGGAAGAAACCCTGCGCCACCGCTTAGTACCAGGCGGAAAGAAGAAAAAGCTGCTAGAGAGGAAGCTCAGAAGATTGCAGTAAAGCACTGGGAAGAGCGAATGTGTAGATTATTTGATTTGCAGTTGGATGTTGAGAAGAATATCGAACAAGCATCGCAAAAGCAGGCACGATATTACAACGCGAAACGCAGACAAGTCATATTTAATATCGGTGACTTGGTTTGGAAGCGTAATCGCATTCTATCGTCTGCAATTCAAGGCATTAAGGGGTTATGCCTGAGTTAAACCTGAAAAAAACAAATTATTAGTTATTAGGCAAAAAAAAATTATTTATCAGTAATATTAAAAAAATTCTTTTTTCTACTTAAAGTATACATATTAATTGTGATTTTACATATTTTTAAACAATTATATATCTATACTTACTATACAAACAATTCCATGTGTGAAGTATTAAATTTGATCAGATTTTTCCCTTTGCCATATGAATTCTCAGCATCCGGGTGATGAATATAGACCAAACTGGATGGACAATCTTCTAAATGTCTTTCTCCTCAGCTTGAACGGAAGGGATTACTGAAACATAAAAATTTTAAATATTTAGAAACACATAAGGTCATAATATTCATAATTATAGTGAATTATGCATATGTTGACATGCGTAACATTCTTTAAACTTACCTTAGCCAATTTCCCTCCGTTCAAGCAGTGAAGAAGGGCTTCCTGGAGTTCTCTAAAAAATTTCAGCTTGATCGGTCCCATAGTTGTTGAGAAATCCTGCGGCAACTGACCTAAAATCACAAAAATTCAAAATTTGAGAAAACTGCATTTAAAGTTTATACATGAAACTTATTTCCATTTATCGGGTAGTACTTACAGAAACTGCTTGGCATATTTTTTTGTGTTTTGGCATAAAATATCCCTGTATTAAGGGATATATTAAGACCCGGGTGCCACACATATTGATATACTAGTATCAAAAGCTGAAATTGAAATATAAATTTTTATACGCATTCACAGTCAGTATGTTTCATATGAATATAATTGTTGGTATTGCTTACCCATGACTTTCTAGGATTGTTAATAGTTACAGCCAACTTCCACAACATCTAACCTTGCATCGAACACAGAAGTACCTTATCGTTCACATGTCATTGACAGCTTATATACCTAAAAATGAAGAACACACTCACAAAGAACAAGTTCTTCACAAATAATGTATTATTTAGAGTCCACAATAGTTATCTAAATTTAAACACCACTGACACTCAGAAGTTTTCACTTCAGATCAAAATTCACAACATCAAGCTTGCACTAGACTGCAGATCAAGCAGACGAAAGAGCTGTCTGATAGCAAACTTACCTAGGTTGGTAAAACAGTGATTGGCTTTTCCATATGCTGTATGGTACCATGTTTTTAGGTGGTAATTTATAAAAATATTTTAGTTTGCACGCATGCTTATTATTTTATTAAAAAGATTAAATTAATGAAACAGATAAATTTATTTTATTTTTAACATTCACAATAAAAAAATCTATGCTTTTATCAGAATGAGCTATTTACTATATGCAATAATTCATAAATAAATAATTTGTGTTATTTTTAATAAAACTGTCTTTTATCAAAAGGAGTTTGTATGCACATTTAACGTTAAATTTTCTATAAAAATGTAATGGCTTTGAATAAACAAAAGCGCTATAGAATAAAATATGAAAAATACTTAATTTTGACAAATTATATATTTTTAGTATTTTGCCTATAATTTTGTAACGAAATTTTTTCGGGCAAAAGGAGTTTCAACAGTATATTCTACAGTAAATTTGCTGTTAAAAAATCAAATAAAAAAAAATTTGATTTTTTTGAATTTTAACTCAGGCATAACCCCTTAATGCTAAACTTGCACCGAAATTTGCTGGTCCGTTCAAGATTACCGCTAGAATTGGACGAGATGTTTATTCAATGATTAATGAGCAAGGAGAATGCTTTGAGAAGATACATGTTGTCGACATCAAACCGTATGTTCAAGGAGAAGATCCTGCGTTTGCTGAAGATCAAGGTGAAGATGAAAACTTTATTGATGCTTCTGATGAAGAAGACGATGATCCTGTAGAAGAAGACGTTCCAAATACCAAGGAAGCGATCGTCAGCGAAGAGAATGAATGTGAGGGGCGAAATATTGCGCTGAGTGAAAACGTGGATGTTCCACGTAAGCGTGGTAGGCCGCGTAAAACCCGAATCGTCGTTTCTCGCGATACGAGGGCTCCTGGGAGGGAGGAAGCGACTCTCGCAGAGTCTGACGCGTCTGAAACTGAAAATAGAGGTTCACCGGTACTTCATGCGAAACGCGGTCGACCGAAAGGTTCTGGTAAACAGCGAGAACCGCAAGTTGAGTTGTCTCCAAGACGTACGCGATCAAATAGGGCGAATGTTTAGGGTAGAATAGCGTAATAGGTTGGAGAATCCCAGGAATCTGGTTGACGACAATCATCTTCTATCCAGGATCATGAGTGATAACGAGAAGAAGCTCGTGACTTTTCAACGTAGGCCGAGGGTGGTAGTGTTTCCGCGATGCGGTAGTTATAGCTGGATGCGTCACGTTGTTTTGCGAACCTTGAGTTTTGCAGTTAAAAAATATATTTTGTGAAAGGAAGCTGATAGTGTTTTTATTTATTTAGCCCTTATCAAAAGTTTGATTTGTTTTTTTTTCTTGCAATGAAGTTTGGTTTTTTTGCATGTGTTTGAGTTGAAACGCTTTGTTTTAAAAATTTTATTTTCTTTTGTTTTTATTTTGCAAAGAAATGCTTTATTATTTTATTATTTTATCATCTCGGTCGTTTTTGCATGCTGGTGAGAGCATTGGAGAGCTGGTACGCTGTAAAAGCTACCCAGCGTCTGGAAGGGGGGCATGTGACGAGTATCGTCACGCCGCATGCTATTTATTAAATACCTATGTTTGTATATATTTGCATGTGAGGTTCTTTCAGATGTTCCCGCGCACCAGAGCTGTACGAGAGCTGATGGGTTTGTGAACGCGTCGCCTGGTGAGAGAGTGCGTGAGAGAGAAGCTTCTAGCGTAACGTTAGGTTAGACGTTAGATTCGATTCGAGCATCGAGCGCGCGAGCCGTGAAGCAAAGGAGCGGTCTTCTCGAAATTAATAACATTGTTGCTTGGCATTTATTGTATAAAGATTGCGATCACGCGTGTGAGTGCCACTGTTTTTCGTCGAGAGAGCGTACCGCATACGAGATAGCTGGACCGAAGCGAGACCACAGTTTACGGCTAATTATTGTAGTAGCGTCCTTCGCATTACTGTAAGTATCAGCTTCTCTCTCTCACTCTCACCAGCGCGTTCAACAATATCAGCTTCCGATTGACCGCGAGATTGTGCGCTAACAAAGCACATTTGTACTTTTACTCTGTTACAATTTTTGGATAATATAAGCAGTAGCCTTTTACCTAACGTCACGTGTGTATTTTATTTGTGAGTTTATGGTTTTCCCTGTTCCCCTTTTTCTAAAACCCACGGAGAATTTAAGTAGAGTAAATCTACATTTAACGTGGACAAACCCCGTTACAGAACCAAAAAATGTCTACGTACCTGTAGGTTGTACTTGTAGATTGTGAGATGAAGAGTTATGTACCGCCGGTCAGCGATCGAGTATTATTGCACAAAGAACCCGAATGAGATAGGTACAGAGGGATACGGCGGATGGAAAGCGACGAAGTGCGGAAGAAATTACACGCAGGCAATTTCGGCTCTTCTACTTTTGACAAAAATTTCAAGCGTCCGTGTTTCAAGATTCGTACAACGATCCAGTAGCTGTAAAGAAATTTTACCCTAACTTTTACCGTAAATGTTAATTAATTAAGCTCTGCATCACGTTCGTACATATGAGCGAAAAAATAAAATCAAAACGCAGCTCACGGAAGCAATAGCGGCGATGCGAAAACCTGCGACCGACACAGCCGTCGAGAATAGTAGGGAACGATGCTGGCGGCGGCGGGGGCGGCCCCTGAATAGTTGCTTTCGCAGTGCACGTGTGGACTCGAGTCGTCCGCGTCCTCTTCGAGCGCAGCAGCGATCGACTCTCTCAGTAGAGAGAGATACGGCGGGAGTGCGGATGAAAGTACACGCGACAATTTCAGCTCTTCGACTTCCGATAAAAATTTCACGAGTCCGAATGTTACTGTAATTTTTACCGTAAATGTTAAATAATTTTGCTCAGTGACACGTCCGTACATATGAGCTGCGAGCGAAAAACTAAAATCAAAACAAACAACCATAACCATTAAGTTGTAGTTGATCCATATGCGCAATTCACGATGTTCGAATTGCGGCGGAGCAGAACTCACATGTACCCATATGTGTAAAGGTTATAAAACTTCTAACAGTATGAAAGATTTTTTCACCATGAATTTTCATTACGAATATAATTTGAAATAAACTTGTAATAAATGTGTACATCTACGCTCCAAATAAAATTATTAACCCAAAAATTTTATGCAAAAATCTTACAAGAAGTACTTCTTGATTTGGTAAAATGGTACAATGCAATAATCGCGGTACAGCGATAGCGTACACACATTCATTATAAATATAATGAAGTTTCTACCATTTATGTGCTGTATTTACGCCAACCCTGGACTAAGTTATTACATAAAATCCATACTTTATTCTTATCCAAATTCTTATAAAGTTCTTTAATTTTAATAAAATACAGGTGGAGATGAAAGAACGCAGCAAGCAGTGGGGTAATACTGTAATAAACCGCGAAAAATATATATATATATATATATTTAAAATTTTATAACGTCTCGATCTAAGCAGATCAAATGTAACTCGAACTAACGACTATTTTCCGGATAATTATAAGTATCAAGAACAGCCACCCCAAATAAGGGAGAGACAATCACAAATTGACAGCGAATCTTTCGATGTCCGCGAAGGTCGCGGGTGATACGTGAATCACGCTATACCAAAAATAACCACCACTATAGGGAATCCATGCATTCAGATCGGAAAAACCGGCACGTGCAGATTCTACACGACAATAGGGGGAGGTAAGAGCTTAAATAGCGCTGGAGGAAGAGCGCCGTAGCTGAGTCAACCATCAAGTTTTCAAGAGCAAGGGCGAAGCTCTGTCCGTGACTCACTCACTCCAATGCACCTTGCAACAGCCCGACAGTAGGCCAAGCCGTCTATTTCTGGGAATATTACTGGAGCATCGAGGAAACTACTCGACGCCTTATCGAGCTGCACGCACGACCATCTGCTTATATACACATATACACACAAACACCCACGCATTCAAGGTACCGTTCTTTTTCTGTTCGCGACGCGTTCATTCACACTCACGTTTGTCTAACACCGGGTGATAAGCGAAAAGGTAATCTCGAAATCCCGCTCTCCTACCGGGTAGGCCACGACCGTGAATACGGTAGCCAAAGGGGAGATTTATTTGTGAGCTTATAATATGCAATAAATGTATTATTTATACTGAACAACCGAGCATACAATTCTTTTACTTCAAACCATCACACTTAATAATAATAAATATATAGTTGTGAGCGTCACTATTCAAACGTAACAATACTTCCCTTGACGGGGGGGGGCTGAGGGAGGGGGCGCTTTTCAAGATTTTGAGGGGAGGAGGCGAGTGAGGGGGGGCCAACTAAAAAATAACATGAAAATCACACGTTTTTAGGTTATTTTGAGGGGGGGGGGCGAGTGAGGGGCGGCCTGAAGGGGTTCAGGTCAGCCCTTTCCCTCACAACTATATAATATATAGAAGATATATATATATGTTTGCTTCTACGTACAAACATTTTAAGCCTTAAAAACAAGTTTTCAGCTTGATCGATCATCAATCTCGAAGTCACAAAAATTTGAAAAGATAGTTTAATTCATTATAAAAGAACCTGTGAAAGTCTCAGAATATCCGAGGCCTTGGTTTCTCTGTGAAAAATAAATATAACAGCTCATTTATTAAAAAACACAAGTTTATTAAAAATGACTTGTTTAGCGCATCAAAAAATTTAGGTAAAACAGTGAAATATTAGCGTAATCTATCGAAATTTTATTGCACTACATTATAAAAATGCTATAGAATATCTCTATATAATCAGTTTTAAGATTTATAATAATTAAAATAAACTAGACAAGATTTTATACTTTGAAAAGCGCACCCACGTGCCATATACTCAATAATAGTTCCAAGGATATTGGACTTTTATAAAAGTCAATAAACCATTAATTATAATCAATACATCCATGCTCATTATTTATTTTTATTTAGATTTATTTAAAATCAATTTTAACTAGCGTGCCACATTCGACCTTCGGCCCTTCGGGCCTGCAGGTCTCAGTGGTTTGCCGTCTTGCATCACTTGCATTGTAATGCTTGCGCGTTTCGCTTCGCGTTTTGCATTTAAGGCACGACCGACGCTCGCGCTTCGCGCTCACCCAGTCCTGCAGTACTTTTCTAAGGATCGGAGTTTCTGTTGGTTCACCATTAAGTCTTATAATGGTTCAAATTTTATAAACTTGATGTTATATATTTCTTGAATTGCTAGAAAACTCTATAAAGTAAAGGCATTCAACAAATTTGAATTCGCCACTAAACATGTTGCATCCCACACCGTCGGGTCGGGAATGAAGATTACTATATGATCGGTACAGTAGAATTTTATGTGAAGCAGACAAACAGCTGTTTTTCATCCAACTCACAAGACACTATGTAGATCATATTAGTGCAATTTGTCTGTTCGCTGCTGTAACAACTACCAGTGTGTATAACCTCATCAATGGTGCTTTTAATACAAGAGCTTCCAGCTTCTACAGAGTACAGCAATTATTCAGATCAGTATTGAAAACTAATAAGTAATAATAATTTATTCGCAAAGAGGTTTTTCTTTGTTTATTTGTTGATTTTATGGAGTGGAATTTTGCATGCTTTCTAAGAACTTAAAGTATATTTAATAATGGCAAGTATTGCAAATAACTGTAATTATTAGTTTATTATGACTATGAATTGGTAATTTTTATTTTATTTTCAGCTTCTAAAATACTATTATCAACCATCATGATGTACGCGCACCATCAAATATACATTATTGCATGTATATTTGAATACCGAAACCAAATCAAGGTATGTCGGATAGTTTCTGTAAGTATCACTGAGTTTATTCATATGATTTACATCATAAACTTCAAATGCCTTTTACTCAGTTTAGTTTTTTCATGATATTTTTCCACTTGCCGCAGGTTTCTTCAGCAACAAGTGGACCAATTGGACTGAAATTGTAAAGAAACCTTCGGAATAGGTTTCCGAAGGTCATGATTTTTGGGAAGTAAATACCTTTAATTGTTTTCAAGGATTATACTCACTTAATGAATATTTGTAATGCATAAAAGTGATGTATAATACTTATATATTGAAGGGGAAATACACTTTCTAGAGCACATATACATGTTAATTTTTTACAGCACTAAGAATTTTTCTTTTTTTCAGGTATTAACCCTGTCATAACTCCTTAATTTTGCAGACATAATCAAGACTAACTGAAATTTTTCTTTAAAAAATCAGTTTTGGGGTTTGCAACATATTGAATCATTCTGAACGTATAATTATTATAGTCAAAAATTTTATTTTTAAAATATCTACGACTTTTATATTGAAGGTTTTTATGTAAAACGTATCTGTAAAAAGTTTTATAATGAAAAACAAATTATTTTCATATGAAAATTCGATTTTGGCTTGTTAATTTGAATTCTAAACATTTTCGAGTTTTCATGTCAATAGATAGTTGTATCTTTCGGAGGTCTACAACATCGAAAAAATGCCCGCATATTTTTTGTATACATGCGATCAAGCCCAATTTCAGACTTAACTGATTGAGATAAGCTTGTACCAAAATAATTTGGTTAAAAATACATGTAAAATTAAGCATAAAGAGCTCGCATTTAAATAATTGGCCGGTAATCGCAAAAGTGAAAAACGTCTTTTTGTATATATAAGAGCTGCACTCTCGTAATTTTCAGCCAGATTGGTCGGAAATTGGCTGAGATATCGCTGGTTACAATTTTTGCGATGGTAAAACTATAAGGCATTCCCGCGTTGCGGTCGTGCCTAAAAAGCATTATTTAAGAGAGAGCAAATTAAGTTCTAGCAGAAGGGACTATCTTTCCATCTCTCTCTAATAAATATGCATAAATTTACCAAAATTAGACTTTAGAACAAATTAAAAAATTTTTAGGAAAGTTTAACGAGAAAAAAAGTAGATAAGAATATTCTATGGGATCTTGCGAACAAAACAGAGTAGGTCAGAAAAGCCAAAAAACATTCATTATATATGAAAGTAATGTTGTAAAAGAAAAAAATATAGTTACAAGTGAAAAAATGTAGCTCGCTGCAGTTCCAGCTGCTCTCGACTCTTCGTGCATGCGCGTCGCCACACTGAGCTCGATTCGGGCAGCGAGCTACATTTTTTCACATGTAACGTTATAAACTTTTAATATAAACAAAATAATGTATAATATATTTATATGTGCGTATTCGTCGTTAAATTCTTTAACTCAGACATCAAGTCTCAGTTCTCTAGGCGTTTCCATAAAAAAAAGACTTCCTTCTCGGAAGACACAAGTTTTTCCCGTTAGTGTATTTTTTCTTTTACAACATTATTTTCACATCTAATGAATGTTTTTTGGCTTTTCTGACCTACTCTGTTTTGTTCGCTAGATCCCATAGAATGTTCTTATCTCCTTTTTTCCAGACGACGCGTTCGCAAACACATTAACTCTCGAACAGTTCTGGTCCGGCGGCAACATCTGAAACGTTAGACATGCAAGCAAAAATACAAAAGCATATGCATTAAATCAAATAAGCATGCACAGTGACGGTACTCGTCACATGCCCCCCTCCCAGACGCTGGGTAGCTCTTATAGCGTACCAACTCTTCAATGCTCTCACCAGCATGCAAAAACGACCAGAATAATAAAATAATAAAAAACAAAATAAAGCATTTCTTTGCAAAATAAAAACAAAACAAAATAAGACTTCAAACAAAGCTTTTCAATTCAAACTCATGCAAATAAAAACAAACTTAATTGCAAGGATCAAATAAATAAAAACACTGTTAGCTTTATTTTACAAAATATATTGAAAAGAAATATTAGTGCTTTCACACTAAACCTTGTTGTCAGCCAAAATCAGGGGTTCTCCAACCTATTACCCTAGTCTATCCTAAACATTCGCCCTATTTGATTGCATACGTCGCGGAGACAATTCAACTTGCGGTTCTCGCTGTTTCTTAGAACCCTAGTCGCCTCCTCCCCCCCCCCCCCAGGAGCCTTCGTATTACGAGAAACGACGATTCGGGTTTTACGCGGCCTGCCTCGCTTACGTGGAACATTCACGTTTTTACTCAGCGCAATATTTCGCCCCTCACATTCATTCTTCTCGCTAACGGTCGCTTTCTTAGTGGTTGAAACGTCTTCTTCATCAGAAGCATCAACAGAGTCTTTATCTTCACCTATATCCTCAGCAAACGTGAAATCTTCTCCATGAACATATGGTTTGATGTCGCTAACATGTATCTTCTCAAAGCATTCTCCTTGCTCATTGATCATTGAATAGACATCTCGTCCAACTTTAGCAGTAATCCTGAATGGACCAGCAAATCTAGGTGTAAGTTTAGCATTAATGCCTTGGATAGCAGACGATAAAACACGATTACGCTTCCAAACCAAGTCATCGACATTAAATGTAACTGGTCTGCGTTTCGTATTATAATATCGTGCTTGCTTCTGTGATGCATGTTCAATATTCTTCTCAACATCCAATTGCAAATCATTTATCTACAAATCCGCTTTTTCCAGTTTTTCACTGCAATCTTCTGAGCTTCTTCTCTAGCAGTCTTTTCTTCTTTACGCTCGGTACTAAGCAGTGGCGCGGGGTTTCTTCCCATGTTTAAAAAAGCTGGACTCACTCTTGTAGACTCTTGGACAGATGTATTATATGCAAAAGTTAACTCGGGCAAATACTTATCCCATAGCTTGTGCTCCTCCTCAATAAATGCAGTGATCATCGTCTTGAACGTTCGATTCACACGCTCAATCGGATTCGCCTGGGCATGATATGGCGATATCATCTGATGCTCAACGCTGCTTTCTGTCAAAAATTTTCTCATGACCTTATTACGGAATTCCGTACCATTATCTGACAAAAAAACTTCAGGAGTACCAAATCTTTAAAACACACGCTCTTTCAAAGCATTCTTAATACTGATACCATCAGCCTTACGCAACGGTATTACTTCTATCCATCGAGTAAAAACATCTAACAGGATAAGTAAATAGGTACATCCATTCTTGGATCTTGGAAATGGACCCATCATATCACCGGCTACAACCTCCCATGGTCCAACGAGTTTCTTCTCTTTCATGGTACCAGCAGGTAATAGCTGTTCTACTTTACACTGTTGACATACAGTGCATGACTGAACAAATTTCTGAACATCTTTATACATTCGCTTCCAGTAAAAATATCTTGTGACTCGCTCATACGTCTTGCGACGACCCAAATGTCCGGACGTAGGCTCGTAATGCGATTCGCGAAGTATTTGCAATATTTTATATCTGGACAGGACCAGCTTCCAAGCATCCATATCTTCCAGAACGTCTTCTACAATTGGCTCAGGCTTGTAATAATACAACTTACCAGCAATAATCTTCCAATCTGGAAATTCATGAGGCTTTTCCAAAGTGTGCTGATACATCTATATTAGACTGTCTCAGATGGTCCCTGATGTCCGATTTGAACAGGACGAATCGGATTCTGATGTAGATTCATGAGAAACGCAGAATAGAATTTGGCAGAAAATTGTAAGTTAATATTTAGAGGTATTCAGGCCCGTTTCATTCTTCCATAAACTTAACACGTGAAAATATTGATTATTTATTATCTCAAAAAGTTACATTAGTAGATACTTGTGCTTAGAGCTGGTCATTTGTACCGTTATAACGAACGTGTATGCGCGGTTACTTTCTTAAAAAAGTAAAAATTACGGGAGTTATTCAATGTTAAAGTTCTTAAAATTCTCGATTTTCGAACGTCGATTTCAGGCACTTAATATTACTTCTTTTGGCCGAAACTTTCACACAAGTTAAGTCAGCTCATGGAGCATCCGATTTTACGAAAAGCCTTTTAAAAAACGTGTATTTTATAGCCTAAAACGTAGTTTGAAATAAAAATCTTTTTGAAATAAGTACGTCGAGTCAAGTGAAAGTTTTTTCATTCGGTGATTAGAGTCGTCATAAACCTGAACCCTTCGGCGAACCTTCGACGATCCTTCGACGACCCTTCGACAACTTTCCACGAGCAAAAAACGTTGACCTACGCTAATCCTTTAAATGAGGGTTCCGAAGGTTGTCGTTTATTTTTACTATTAATTCAAAATTGTTTATTAATAATTTATTACAAAATAATATAATAAATTGTGTTTTTATTTTAAAAAACATAAATAACAAAATTTGAATGAAAAAAATCGGTTAATATTTACTTGTTTTTCATTGTTATTAATTTTTTTCATAAAAACAAGTAAATATTTATCGATTTTTTTCATAAAAGCAAGTAAATATACATTTAATTAATCTAAGTCTACTTATTTAATTATTATTTAATTATTACTTAATTGTTACTCAATTAATTATGAGTTTTCTAATTACTATAATTAACAATAAAGTCATGGCATGATTTTTTTAATGACTTTTTTACACAATCTGGAGAAAATTGTCTATAAACATTAACAATTTTTATTACTTTCTCCTTTACATTGTCATCTTTGGAAAGCACTGAATGATACTCGCTTGTTAGAGCGACTCCCCTTTCAGCTCGATCATTCACTACTTCCAAAGACTTGATTATTTTTAAATTATTTTTATAATCTTGACGATTACTCCACGTTGAAGCGTCGCTTTTTAAAAATTGAGAGCTCAGTTTTAGCTTTTCAAAAAACTGCAAGGTGTTTGCAGAAACTAAGTCCTCTAAATTTAGTTTTTTAATATGCTGCAGATCAGCATCCTCGACTTGAAGTTTAATTAGATTGGCAGCATTTCCTTCGACTGTATCGATCGCTTTCGCCATCTTATTCTTAATATCGATTGATACGTCGTTATCGAAAAACGCCAATCCAATCATTGCTTCACTTATATACCATAAGTGATTTACGAAACTGTTTAAAACTTTGTCACGCATTGAATCACGTAAGTAATTCTGCGAAACCAAAGTTTTTAACAGTTCGAGATCACGTCTTGGAGCTGATGCTGCATCGGTTGCTGTAAACCAGATTTTGGCGTACAAATTGACAATAAAAATGCAAATTTCTCGAAGTCCATTTTCATGTTCTGTTGTCAATGAAAATTGACTTCGAAACATGTACATTTTTAATGCATATATGGCTTTAGCCATCCACCTGGCATGTGACATTGCGCCAGGAGCCTTAAAACGTACTTCTTCACTGGATTTTCCGCCAAGAAAAATGAGAAGCAGCTCTAAAAATTCTCTATAATCTCCTCTTGGAAAATTATTGATCTGCAAAAATAAGTATTACAAGTATTTTCTTGAATGTATAATACATTCAAAAAATTAAATATTTTTATTAAATTTACCTCCAGTTGCTGCTGTGCGAAAATGATAATATCATCTTTGGCAGGCAGTCTTCGAGCAATATTCAGATCGTCTGAGGCTCTTGCATAATTTGATTCGTCGATGGAGTTCCATGCATGCTTAAAATCTTTAAACAATGCATTGTCGGGCCCATTCGTTTTTAGGCTCAATGCGTCTTCAAAAGACGCTCCTAATAGAAGCTCGAATACATGGTGCCGACATGCAAAATATAGCAGATTGCGACCCAGCAAATTTTCGAGCAACACACATGCTCCGCTGTGGATGCCGGTGTTAGAGGCCGTGGTATCGAAGCACATACCGGCAACTTGATTTTCCAATTGCCAATCTTTTAGCAATTCAAAGATTGCTTCCGCATGCGCTTTACCCGTACCTCTGTCCAATTTGCACACACCGAGCAGCATCTGCGACTCTACGCCTGACGCTATTACAGGCAAATAATGCGCTTTACTATTGAAAAATTCGGTATCGGCTAAATCCTTGCCGTCCCACTGGATCAGCACTTGCGACTTGAAATGCGCATTATTTTTAATAGCGTCAGCCATATTAGTCCTGTCTGCATTTCTGTTTCGTTCTAATGTCTGAGGACTTAAAACAACATCTTCTATGTCTATCCCCAGGCCATTCAAAACAGCGGCTATAATGCGAGTGGCCATGCGGGAACTTATCTTCGCCCGATCTAAACTTAGCGTCAAGTCCTGTGTCATGACTTTTAGCTTTTTGCTTTTTATTTTGCAATCTGATTCGGCTACATAGTTGCTGTCTTCATCGTCATCAATAAAGTTGACAAGGTCCTCGATATCTTCATCTTCAAACAGAATATAATCACTAAGATTTGAAGTCGTACCTAAAACAAACAAATTTTTCGCAGTTACAGCATATGTACAAAATTGTTAGCACACATACAGATTACAGACATTACAATTAAACTAAAAATTATTTGCACATAACAAGTAGTTATCCATGACACAATTTTATTAAAGTTTTAGCTTTAAATGTTAAACAAAAAATATGGTATGAATTTTGAAAAAATTGTATTTTTCGAGACTTTCTCTGCTGCTAAGTGTTGAGAGAAGAAGTTTGCATTTTTTGAAAAATCGTAACTTGTTTGTTTATTAACTTTTAAAGCTAAAACTTCAGCCAAATGTTTCAACAAGTACACACTTTAAGCGTGAAAATAGCGAAATTTGCAGAGTCAATAGTTTTTGCGCTATCGCTGTTTGAATGTTTAAGTGCGCAAGCACGTAGAAAAACATCGTATACAAAAATTGAAATTGCGATTGCACTGAAATAAACAATACTGCATGGCTCATTTTCTGCACATATGAAGTACTTATCAATGAAAACAATTGGCCAAAGTTTAAACTTTAAATGTTAAATAGTAAAACACCCACGAATTTTTAAAACACTACGATTTTCCATTCTCTCTCCGCTGTTAAAGTTGAGAGACGAATTTTGCTTTTCTTGAAAAATCGTAACTTGTTTGTTTATTAACTTTTAAAGCTAAAACTTCAGCCAAATGTTTAAACAAGTGCACACTTTAAGCATGCAAATAGCGAAATTGGCAGAGTCAATAGTTTTTGCGCTATCGCTGTTTGAATGTTTAAGTGCGCAAGCACGTAGAAAAACATCGTATACAAAAATTGAAATAGCAATTGCACTTAAATAAACAATACTGCACGGCTCATTCTCTGCACATATCAACTAAATGTCAAAGCGAACACTTGGCCAATGTTTTAAGTTTAAATATTAAATAGCAAAACACTTACGAATTTTTGAAAAACTACGTTATTTTGCTGTTTCTCCGCCGTTGCTCAGAGTTCAGATAGGAAGTTTCGAAAAATCATGACAGCGGAGAGACAACAAAATCATAGTGTTTTAAAAATTCGTGGGTGTTTTACTATTTAACATTTAAAGTTAAAACTATGGCTAAATGTTTTCATTGACAAGTACTTGATATGTGCAGAAAACAAGCCGTGCAATACTGTTTATTTTAGTGCAATTGCCATTTCAATTTTCGTATACGATGTTTTCTATACCTACTTGCGCATTTCAACATTTAAACATCGATAGCGCAAAAACTATTGACTCTGCCAATTTCGCTATTGGCACGCTTAAAGTGTGCACTTGTTTAAACATTTGGTCGAAGTTTTAGCTTTAAAAGTTAATAAACAAACAAGTTACGATTTTTCAAAAAAAGCAAAATTCGTCTCTCAACTCTCAACAGCGGAGAGAGAACGGAAAATCGTAGTGCTTTAAAAATTCGTGGGTGTTTTACTATTCAACATTTAAAGTTTAAACTTCGGCCAATTGTTTTCATTGACAAGTACTTCATGTGTGCAGAAAATGAGCCATGCAATATTGTTTCTTTCAGTGCAATCACCATTTCAATTTTTGTATACGATGTTTATCTACGTGCTTGCGCACTTAAACATTCAAACAGCGATAGCGCAAAAACTATTTATTCTGTAAATTTCGCTATTTGCATACTTAATGTTCTTACTTGTTTAAACATTTCGCTAAAGTTTTAGCTTTAAAAGTTTATAAACAAACAATTTACGATTTTTCAAAAAAAGCAAAATTCGTCTCTCAACTCTTAACAGCGGAGAGAGAATGGAAAATCGTAGTGTTTTAAAAATTCGTGGGTGTTTTACTAATGAACTTTTAAAGTTTAAACTTTGGCCAAATGTTTTCATTCACAAGTACTTGATATGTGCAAAAAACTAGCCGTGCAGTATTGTTTATTTTAGTGCAATTGCCATTTCAATTTTCGTATACGATGTTTTCTATACGTACTGGCGCATTTCAACATTCAAACAGCGATATCGCAAAAGCTATTTATCCTGTGAATTTCGCTATTTGCATACTTAATGTTCTTACTTGTTTAAACATTTGGCTGAAGTTTTAGCTTCGAAAGTTAATAAACAAACAAGTTACGATTTTTCAAAAAATGGAAACTTCGTCTCTCAGTTCTTAGCATCAGAGAAAGTCTCAAGAAGTACAAATTTTTAAAAATTCGTAGGTTTTTTGCTTTTGAATATTTAAAGCTAAAACTTTGGTAAATTGTTGTTCTTGACACATACTTTAAATATGCAAAAAGCTAGCCTTGAAAATCAAATTTCAATTAGCGATAGCGCAAAACGAATGATCGCACACGGAAATAAAAAAAGCGCGCCTTAATAATAATTTTTGAATCACGTGGGACTTACGATTAGTAACTGTTGATGGTTCTTCGCTTTCCTCTCCTTCAGACTCTGAAGTTTTACTTGCTTCCGCCGAATTCACCGTGTATGGCAAGTATCCAACTCGGCCCTTTTCTCTTTGAGCAAGTAAAAAATTCCTGTCATTTTCACTTTGCAGGTCACTCAAAGCTAGCCCGTGTGCAACATCAAATAAGTTGTCCAATGTGTCCATGAATGTTTGCTCTCTCGATCGTTGGTTGACACTGGGATTTTTAAATCCGTAATTCACTTTTAAATATTGTTTTTGATATAGTTTTTCAATTTGTAGCACTATATCCCTTTTATTGCGCATTGGAATACATGCAGCATCCCAAAACATTTTGATTTTTTCGTACACTATTGTTGAAGATTCGCGTAAAGTTTTTCGTGAATGCTTATGGTAATACAGAAAACATCCTAAAACATCTCTATTGGAGGGCAGCTTACGTCCTTGAATTTCAGATATTTCATCCACAGTCAACTTTGATTTTTGCCGTAGCATGTTTGAAAAATCACTGAAAAACTTTTGCACTAGTTGAATTGAACCTCGGAGCGAACTCGACACTGTGAACGTTACTCTCTGACTGAACGGAAAACTCGAAAGCGACGAAATATTTGTACCCTGAGGGCTTAGTTGGACCTATGCTCTTCTGAAGCCATTCCAAGCAATGAAAATCCGCGAATATTCGGATATTTAAGAAATCCTTGAAATGATTTATATACCGAAAAGCCCTCGGAAAACCCTGAAACTTTCAGTTATTTGTGCCTTGAGCGCTTACCTGCGCCTTTTGCAAATCACTCAAAAATAATCGCGAAAATCGGATGTATCAGAAATCCTTGAAATTTTAGAAACTACGGTATTTACTGACGGTCGGCGTCGCGCGCGGTAGGATAGATTTGTACCGAGATTTATAGTACCCTTGGTTCCAGCGACTATAAATACTGCAGTTCCTCCAAAAATTATTTTTTTACACGTTGAAAAATAAATGTATAATTTACAATATGCCTTGAGTATTTACGTTAAAAGTATTAATTTTTAATTATTTACCGTTGTGCGTTGAAAATTCTAGAACTTTTCGTTAGAATTTAATGCTAGTAGACAAAATTTCATAATTTCATTACATATTGACCAATTTTCACCGTTCAAATTTTGTTATTCGTGAGAAAAATTGTATAAAATGAATGCGGTATGCATTATTTAATAAATTTGTTATTAACAAAAGCCGATTTTACATGAAACATCTGTTATTGTTTTGCGACCCTCACTTCGAGGGAGTCATAAATAAGCGGAGTCCGGGTCTTCCTCAGGTCAAAATTTTGAGCCGCTCGAATCCCCTCGTCCACGTGTACTCGAAAAATTTACGATCTTATTGTTTTCCTTAATCTAAAGGGAGGCACGATGGTAAACGCTGCACTTGTATTCTAGCATTTCGAATATGTAGGTGACGAACTTTAACTAGCTCTGAAGACCTCTAAATATTAACTTACAATTTTCTGCAAAATTCTATTCTGCGTTTTATGTGATTCTACATAGGAATCCAATCCATCTCGTTCAAATCGAACATCAGGGACCGTCTGAGACAGTCTACTATATATATAATATATATAACTATATTATATATTTGTTTATATATATATATAGAATACTTTATTTTGGCCCAAAAAATTGTCTATATCGTGCTTCTAGACCTCGATAAGGAAAAATTCAGTCTAATCTGCTGACAAAGGATTGGTTGGATGAAAAATCTGGCCAGTGACTTAACATGCAACAGGTGTAATAATAAATGTTATCCTTCAAACAAAGCTAAAGTTGTTGTAAAACAAAATGACACACGGGACACACGACATGGTCGCCGCTTTATATAATGCAGGATTCTAAGATTTAAAAAAAAAAGACGCCTACCAATGAGAATGAATTGCATGAAAAAATGGACATGAAATGGAAAAGCTGGAGGAGCGCAAGAACGCTACGCTCAGTCGAGCTGCAGACTCTAGGATTAGAAACATGGGCTATTACTTTGCACAGTGTTCTAAATAATACGAGAATTGGGGCTGTCTTATTGAGAAACCTGTCGTTACGATTAACGGTAGTCTACGGATATCTTTGAATTATTGTGATAAGCGAGTCTGAATTGAACTAATCTGTTAATTATATTGAATAAATAAGTCATCTCTAGAGAAGACTATTGGCTCTTCATTGGAATTTAACATTCCCGAACCACCCTCTCTCCTACCTGTGTTAGGGCTGAGTAAGCCGGAATAACAGCTCCTCCCTTAGTAAAAATCTGCCTCCTTCCTTCTGAATCTTGTATAAAAGAGTCGCTAGACTCTGACGCACGCGGGCTGCGTCTGGTGCCTACCGACAATAGACGAGAGATTCCGCGAAAACGGGGCCGACAAAGTAACGCATCTGAACGATGAAAAATTGCGTTACAATGTGTATGTATGTTTATATTTATATAGCCAGAATAGATGAACAGGGAAAGGTGCAGAATACCTACCGTCGGTAGGCTCGCTTTCGTGCGTCTAGGGTCGGTTTGCTGATCTTCAAGCTGGTAGCCCGTTTAGCATGCAATACTTCGGGAATATTGCTAGAAGGTTACTTTGGAAGGTAAAGTAGGATAAATTATGTTGCTGGAAGGTCATGTAACCTGCAGGACACGGTGAGGCAATATTGCTGCGAAGTGTAATGTTCGTTTTAATATTACGCCGATTCGATCGGTATTCCGTTCCCACCCGTAGAAAGTAATATTACAGTAATATTGTAGTAGGCTTATTAAACCTTCCCAGAACCATAATATATTAAAAAAATATCGGTACTTTGTAATAATACAGTTACAGTGCAGTAGTATTGCAAAATACTACCACAACATTGCCGGAATATTTTAAAGTTGGCTGATCCGAAATAATCTGAGCACTGATTACATTGCAGTATTGTGATAAGGTTGCATAATCCTCTAGCAATGTTAATATACTCTGGAAACTTTTGCTTCCTCCAAAGGAAAGCTTTGTGATAGTGATTTTTACAAGTTTGCTTAAAAACACTTAAGGGGTTATGACAGTGTTAAAACCTGAAAAGAAAGTAAAATTGTTTTAAAAAATTAATAGATATATAGGTGCTCTAAAAACTATATTTTTGCTTTCAAATACAAGTATTATAAATCACTTTTATGCATAAATAATATGCATAAAGGGAGTGTAACATATAAAAACAATTAAAGGTATTTGCTTGCCAAAAATCATGATTTTCATCACTTTTATTTGCTTGTTGCATGTTTCTGATGGAACCGTACCATCAATCCTGATGAATCAAAGTGCCAAATCTTCATTATGAGTCTGGTCTCAGACTAAGTGGAACAGATTCCTGAAAAACACAAAATTAATATAATTAATTCAACATATATTAACAATATTAGTAATTATAGTGAATGTTACATATGTAATCATACATAACATTCACTTTGAACTCATCTTTGCCAATTCTGCTCCACTCAGTTTCTGACCATACTCATAAGGAAGGTTTTCCACTTTGGTTCATCAGGATTGATGGTACGGTTCCTTCAGAAAGCTGCGGCAAGTACATAAAAAGCATGAAAAAACTAAATTTGAGTAAAAGGCATTTAAAGTTTATAATGTAAATCGTACAAATGAACTCAGCTGTACTTACAGAAACTATCAGGCATACCTTGATTTACTTTTGGTACTCAAATATATATACAATAAAGTATATTTGGTGGTACGCGCATATCATACTGTGTGATAATAGTATTTAGAAGCTCAAAATAAAACAAAATTTTTCGTTACCTATTCATAATCAAGTTATGCTTATAAATTACAGTTACATTCAATACTTACGATAATTAAATACACTTCAAGTTGTTGAAGAGCATGCAAAATAATATTCCAGATAGTTAACATAAACTCCCATCTTACTGGCGTGTTGCCGTATACGTAAAAGCAAAAAATAAACCAACAAAGAAAAAGCTCATTATGAACACAATTATTAGTAATTAGTTTCCAATACTTATCTGAATAATTTTTGTACTCTACAGAAGCCCTTGCACTTTTACAACACCACTGACGTTATGAGCATTAGCAATTAGCAAACTAACAGCACTGATGTAGTGTCTTGGATGAAAAACAGCTGTTTGGCTGCTTTCAGCTGCTTTACAGAAAATTCTACTATACCGATTAAACAGTAATCTTCATTCTCGCCCGGACGCTGTGAGGCACAACCTGTTCGAGTGGCAAATTCAAATTTATTGAATGCTTTTACTTTAACACATTGTAACATAAAATCACACATAGAAAAATTGATTTTACGGAAATAAATTAATAACAAATAGAAAAAAAGGGTTTGTAAAACGGTTTTTAATTCATATTTTCAGTAAGATTTCTCATGAAATTACTCTGTAAAAAGTGTGTTAGAACAATCCTTTCTACAAGTTTGGCCTAATTAAATTATTTAAAAATCATGATTTTCCAAAAATTTACTTGAGACAGATTTATCAGTTTTTGGTCAATATCTTCGTGGCAAATTTCTTTAGCAAAAAACGGCTTTCAGGGCCATATTCTACGGACTATTAACTGTAAAAAAAGTGAATAAAAAAATGGATATTTTCAAAATTTTGAACCATGTCATAACCCCTTAAAATAAGATTCTAACATGTTTGGAAGTGAAATCGAGGAATTTTAGAAAATGTCCGTCACGATGTATGTATGTATGAACGTATACGTTCTAGTCTAATCGGTAGAAATCCTAATATAGGCGACATTTCTCCCATCACCGTACGTATCAGGACTGCACTGGCTCTAAGTCGATTCTTATACCTCCGGAAGATTTCTGAACCTACATTGGTTATCATGGCTTCAGAATCGAACAAGGCTCTGTACTCCTTTCCACCTAGACTGAAATTAATGTAGTCTCTATTGTCAATGGTGGTCGCGGCAGCGTGCACCTCCGTTTCTTCTGATTCTTTGTCGACTCCAGCTTCCTCTAATTGTGCAGGGGTGCTAGGGTCCATCTCTTTATCGAGCAAGTCTTTAACCTTCGACTTTATTCTTTGCTCTTCCTCTATCTCTACTTCTAATAATTCGTTTGCCACTATAGGTAGTGCCTCTGCTTCACTTGAGCTACTATCTTCATCAATGGTTGCCTCTTTTTTTTCCTCGGTTTCTTCAAACTTGATATCTCCTTCCAGGGCAGTTACTCGAGTTTCTCCAAAATCTAAAGCCTGCACTAACTTCAGGGCTAACTTCCTTTGCTCACCGTTATTTTCTGGCTTTACAGTGGATTTCGGCTCCAAGTTTAAGTCAGCTTTAGCTCTCATGATTCTGTCTGCTTTTCTGAATTCAGCCATTTCTTTTACCATCTCAAGGCTATTTTTCGAGAATTCTACGATGTTTTTCAGTGCACGACCTTGAATCATTTGTTTTTATACTCTAAAACTTTTTAAAGCTTTTTAAAACTTTTTAAAGCTACTCTAAAGCTTTTTACGCAGCTGGATTTCTTCATCTAACATTGTATCTTTGTCACTATTCCATCTATTTACCTCTGTTGCATCTTTCTCTGAATCAACAACTTGCTTCATCATCCTGGCTTCAGAAGTCCACGTCTGACCGTCACGTACCTTCTTTTAATCCGAGGTATCTTTAGTTGTTGTGCTCCATCTCGCCGTTTTTTCACTCCCTGTGAAAGACTCTGGCCGTTGTTTTCCAATGGCATCACCACTTTTCACAGTCACATTTTCCTCTTTCTTGGCCTGCAGCGTTTGCCCACGGGTTGCGTCATTTTTTCTTTTAAGCTTCGAATTTCTTCTTATCACTCCGGTCTCCTCTTCTCCCTTTGGTTTTTCTCTTAAGGGGTTATGCCTGAGTTAAACCTGTAAAAAAGACATTAATAAGTAATAGGCTGAAAAAAATTATTTATTAATAGTATAAAAAAAATCTTTCTCCTACTTAAAATGTAGATATTAAACATATTTTTAACTATTTTTAAAAAATTATATATCTATACTTACATTGTAAACAATTACATGTATGAATCACCAATTTTCAGCACTTTTTTCCCTTTGCCGCAGGATATCTCAGCATCCAGACGATGAATTGACACCAGACAGGATGTAAAATCTTCTGAATATGTTTCTTCACTGCTTGAGCGGAAGACTTTTCTACAAAAAATAAATTTTAAATATTTAGTAACTCATAAGATGATTATATCAGTAATTAAAGTGAATATTACATATATTCATATACGCAACATTGACTTTTACCTTGTATTAGTCAATTCTGCTCCGTTCAAGCAGTGAAGAAACGTATTCAGAAGATTTTCCATCCTGTCTGGTGTCAATTCATCACCTGGATGCTGAGATATCCTGCGGTAAAGGACCTAAAATCATAAAAATGTCAAGACTGAGAAAAATGCATCTAAAGTTTATCAAAACACTTATGTATATTTAACTGGTAGTACTTACATGAACTATTTGGCATATTTTTCTTATATTTTGACATAAGATACCTATATATTAAACCATGTATGAAAACCCGGGTGCTGTACATGTAGATATACTAGTATCGAAAGCTGAAATTGAAATGTAAGTTTTTAATACGCATTCACAGTCAGCATGTTTTAGATGAATATAAATTTTGTCATTGCTTACCCATTACTTTATAGGATCATTAGTAATTACTGTAGACTTTGAGACCATCTAACACACAGGCATCTTCTCGTGCACATGATATTTATAGCCCATATACCTGAAACAATGAATACACACACAAAGAACAGATTCTTCACAAATAATATGTTGTTTATAGTACAAAACACTTATCTAAAGTTGAACACTAGTGAGACTCAGAAGTTATCACAACAGCACAACATCCAGCTTGCACTAAACTACAGACAGCAGACGAAACAGCTGATGTCTGAATGTAAACTCGACTAGGTCGGTAAAACTGATTTCCTGTTCCATATGCTGAAAGGTGCCATGTTTTTAGGCGGTAATTTAAATTTGCATGTATGTTTTTTTACACCTTTATAAGTTTGATTAAAAATTACAAGACTAAATTTAAATTCTAAATTTATTTTATTTTGAACATTCAAAATTAAAAAAAATCTAAAAATTCATAAAAATTAGCTATTACAGTACACAATGATTTCGTAAATAATTTGTGCTTTTTTTTAAATAAAATTGCGCTTTCAAAAGGAATTTGTGAACACATTGAATGTTACATTTTCTATAAAAACGCAATTTTTTTGAATAATCAAAAGCGCTATAGAACAAAATATGAATAATACGCAATTTTGAAAAATTGTATTGTTTTGGTATTTTGCCTATAACTTTGTAACGGAATTCTTTCGGGCAAAAAGGACTAAGGCAGCTCATTCTGCAGTAAATTTGCCTTAAAAAAATTAAATAAAAAAATTTTTGATTTTTTAAAATTTTAACTCAGGCATAACCTCTTAAGGGGTTATGACAATGTTAAAATTTTGAAAATACCCATTTTTTTTATTCACTTTTTTCATAGTTAATAGTCCGTAGAATATGGTCCTCAAAGCCGTTTTTTGATTAAAAAATTTGCCTCGAAGATATCGACAAAAAACTGATAAATCTGTTTCAAGTAAATTTTTGAAAAATCGTGATTTTTAAATATGTTAATTAGGCCAAACTTGTGGAAAGGATTGTTCTAACCCACTTTTTACAGAGTAATTTCATGAGAAATCTTACTGAAAATATGACTTAAAAACCGTTTTACAAACCGTTTTTTCAAGAGTTATTAATTTATTTCCGTAAAATAAATAAAATCTGTAAAATTAATTTTTCTATGTGTGATTTTATGTTACTAAACTCAATGTGTTAAAGTAAAGGCATTCAACAAATTTGAATTTGCCACTCGAATAGGTTGTGCCTCACAGCGTCTGGTCGAGAATGAAGATTTCTGTTTGATCGGTATAGTAGAATTTTCTGTAAAGCAGCAGAAAGCAGCCAAACAGCTGTTTTTCATCCAAGACACTAGATCAGTGCAGTTAGTCGGCTAGCTGCTGTAGCAATGCTTATAACCTTAGTGTTGTTACAAAAGTGCAAGAGCTTCTGCAGAGTAGAAAAATTATTCAGATAAGTATTGGAAACTAATTAGTAATAACAGTGTTCATAATGAGCTTTTTCTTTGTTGGTTTATTTTTTGCTTTTATGTATACGGGGGCAAGCCAGCAAAATGGGAGCTTATATTGACTGCCTGAAGTATTATTTTGCATACTATTTAAGAACCTGAAGTGTATTTAATAATGGTAAGTATTGCATGTAACTGTAATTTATAAGCATGACTTGATTATAAATAGCTAACGACAATTTTTATTTTATTTTCAGCTTCTAAATGCTATTATCACACAGCATGACAAGCGCGTACCATCAAATATACTTTATTGTATGTATATTTGAGTACCAAAAGCAAATCAATGCATGCCGGATATTTTCTGTAAGTATAGCTGAGTTCATTTGAATGATTTACATTATAAACTTTAAATGCCTTTTACTCAAATTTAGTTTTTTCATGCTTTTTGTGTACTTGCCGCAGCTTTCTGAAGGAACCTTACAATCAATCATTATGAACCAAAGTGGGAAACCTTCTTTATGAGTATGGTCATAAACTGAGTGGAGCAGAATTGGCAAAGGTAAGTTCAAAGTGAATGTTACGTATGTTTACATATGTAACATTCACTATAATTACTAATATTGGCAATATATGTTTAATTAATTATATTAATTTTGTGTTTTTCAAGAATCTGTTCCACGTAGTCTGAGACCAGTCTCATAATGAAGATTTGGTACTTTGGTTCATCAGGATTGATGGTACGGTTCCATCAGAAACATGCAACAAGCAAATAAAAGTGATGAAAATCATGATTTTTGGCAAGCCAATACCTTTAATTGTTTTTATATGTTACACTCCCTTTATGCATATTATTTATGCATAAAAGTGATGTATAATACTTGTATTTGAAAGCAAAAATATAGTTTTTAGAGCAACTATATATCTATTAATTTTTTACAACACTAACAATTTTTCCTTTTTTTCATGTTTTAACACTGGCACCCCTTAAGGGGTTATGCCTGAGTTAACCCTGGAAAAAAACAAATTATTAGTTAATAGGCAAAAAAAAAATTATTTGTAAGTAATATATAAAAAATTCTTTTTCCTACTTCAAGTGTACATATTAATTGTAATTTTACATATTTTTAAACAATTATATGTCTATACTTACTCTGCAAATAATTCCATGTGTAAAGTATTAAATTTGATCATTTTTTCCCTTTGCCGTAAGAATTCTAAGCATCCGGGTGATGAATTCAGACCAAACTGGATGGAAAATCTTCCAAATGTAATTCTCCTCAGCTAGAACGGAAGGGATTAAAGAAAAATAAAAATTTTAAATATTTAGTAACGCATAAGTTATAATATTAGTAATTATAGTAAATGTTACGTATGCTTACATACATGACATTCACTTTAAACTTATCTTTGCAAATTCTGTTCCGTTCAAGCAGTGAAGAAGGCTTTCCTGGAGTTCTCCAAAAAATTTTAGCTTGATTGGTCTTATGGTTCCTGAGAAATCCTGCGGCAACTGACCTAAGATCATAAAAATTCAAAACTTGAGAAATGGCATTTAATTTTTAAATGAATGATAAGTGTATCCTGGTCATCTTTGTAAATTTTGAGGATGGTCCAAAAGCTTTATTCGTGTCCAGTCATCTGAAATAAAATAAAATGAAAAATCATAAAAAAATGTAATTTTTCTAAATTTGAAACATTTTTATAATTAAGTTATAAAAATGCTTTTATTGTTAAAAAATAAGTTTATATACTTACATGTGATGAACTGAAGAGTAGCACTATCATTAAGTGTCAAGTTAAATGTTAAAAAAAATAGTCCAGATGAGCTGATGGAATGGAAGCAGACAACACTAATCAGCTGTTTAGCTTGCTCTCTCTCTCTCTCTCTCTCTCTCTCTCTGTCTCTCTCTCTCTGACCTATATCCATTCCAGCTACAGACTGCTTACAAAGCTAATGCTGTGTATGTGTTTTTTTGTTTCAAATTGAAAATTGTTTGATTTTAAAATTAAAAAATAAATGAAACAAAAAATTAAAAAAAAAGAAAAAAAAATTGTAAAAATGTTTTCAGGGTTTGTGTTATGAATTATGTTTAATGTTTAATTGTGAGGTTGTGTATGGTGTGAGTATTTTTGTGTAATGTTTAAAAAGCTCCAGCTCGGTCGTCATCCTGATGACTTCTCTTCCTTCTGGCTCGACGTGCCTCTAGTGTGAACTCCAATTCTCTTCTGTCTGACAAGAGAAGCCGCTCTTTATCCTGAGTCTTGTCCCAGTTTACCGCAGAGGATCCTGGTTTTACGCTAAATTTCTTCATAACTTGAAGCATTCCTGCTTTGACTTCATTGAAGCAAGTGACTGCAATGTAGACACCAATTTCAAGGACTGTCAGACCACTGAAACTAGGCTTAGAGATGAGCTTCCAAACAGATTGGTTAAAACTTTCATTACTCTTTTGGGTGAAGCCTCCAATGCATCTCTCAAGCAAGTCTCGCTTCGTCAAGTCCTGATAAATTGGTTCAATTGCATTCATGATGGCAGCAGGAATGATATCTCGATGGTGGAAGTTCTTTAAGTTGTTGTTTGCCTTGGCTTTCTGCCACTTGCACCAAGATCTTGATCCCTGTGGACAAAGGTGGTGAGAAGGATTTTCTGTTGATTTCTTGTGATGAAATGTTGCCCAAATAGCATTCGACATTTCATCAACAGAATTACTATGGCCTCGGATAGCATTGCCATAGTACTTCGGCAAATGATCAATCCTTTGAGCAGTTAGACGGTTTCTTCCACCAATGCCCAAGCCATCAGATAGTTTTTTTCCGGCTAAGCTTTTCTTCAGATTTCTGAGTCTCGAGCCTATCCTCTTCTGAACGTGTACTACACACTCTTTTTTTGTGATGGTAAAATCTTCATAAGGTTTGACGTCAGAAAATGCTTTGAAGACTCTGGAATCTCCATCTCCAACATAATTTCTGTACTTTACACCATGGATGGACTCGGATCTCTGGAAAATTTCTACTATGCCATCTACTTCCATCTTGCTAGAGCTTTCTTCGTGATTAGCAGAACATTTTTCTTGGTGAGCTTCATACCATTTCTCGTACTGAGTTGTATCCTCTTCTGGGTGTTTTTCGCAAGCTAGGCAAAATGATTGCTTTGGAACAACATCAATCAAATTTCCGTTGGCATGGCGTATTAATGTTGAAACGCCTTGAAGGGAAGAATGTCCTCGTTTCCTCCAACTACCATCGCCTGATACAGTTTGCCGATCATCCTGTTGATTTTCCCCACTGCAATCTTCCTACATAGCTGCTTTCATAGACTCCTTTACTATACTTTGGCTTGCTTCTTTCAAGTCCTGATTAATTTTGTCAAAATTACTATGAACAATTGGAGTAGAAATATCCATTACTCCACAGAAAGTGCTCAAACCAGTGTGTCCATGACCAAGAATTCTCATGGCTAGAATTGCACGTCTGTTCACTTCATATGCGTTACTCTGTTTTCCAATTTTTCTGCTAAAGTCAATGAAAGCAACTGCATTACACGAAGTACAGGTGATGGCTAACTTGCTACCAAGACCTCGTACATCAACTTCATCAAATTTAACATATCCACCACAAGTTTTACAAGTCAGAAATTGCTGTAATCCTAACAGAAGTAAAGAAACATCAAATATCCTGTTTTGAATAACACTAGGTTCTAAATAATTAGATTTTAATTTTTGTCTAGACCTAGACACAGGAATTTCTGGCTGTATAAATGATGCTGAAGTACCTGATGAAGCTTGCACAGCAGATCTTGGACTCCGTGCCCTGGATGACGAAGGAACTGTATCAGTCGTAGGTGCTGAAGTTATTGCTGTTGCTCGTTCTGGTTGTTGTAAAGATGTTGATGTCGATGCTGATGCTGGAACTTCCTTTTGTTGTTTCAGATTAAAAATCTTTGATCTTCTCTTTCTTCTTCCAAATCTTCTGTTTCTATCTGATGATCCTGGAACTCTATTTCTTGAGTCTGCACTCATCTTGATCACAAATTTTATACTTGTGCACTATACTTCTTAACCACAAATGCTGTCAATATTATAAAATCTACATTATATTAAGAGAATAAAATCGTAAAAATCATACCTGTAAAGAATCCTCGATCCTGGCAAAACTATACGGTAAAAACATATTTTGAGACAATGGGTGCATTCCTTTCATCAATGCGCTTCGAATCATGTAAAAAAAGTTGACCTAACCCAATCAGCTTTTGAGATATGGGCTTTTGAATATGACCTAAAATTTCGAAAATCAGCGTACGTACGTACGTACGTACGTGCGTGCTTGGAAAGTGTGTTTTTTTTCGATGAAAGGAACAAAAAATTACAAATATGGTTCGATGAAATTAAATGTTTTTTATTGCGCTATACATTCGTAAAAAAATTTTTTCAAAATCTCAAAATTGATTCATTTCATCGATAAAAAACGGACGCGAGTTATTCGATTTTCCATATAATGTTATACGATACTCGTGGGATCTGTGTTTTTTTTAATAAAATAATTAAATAATTCCAAATATGAATTACTGAAATCGAATGTTTTCAACTCAGCTATACAATGGTGACGAGATCTTCGATTTTCATAAAAAACGGAAGCGAGATATTCATCCGCGAGCCAGTCATCTTATTGTTTTTTATAATCTTGATATTTCACAATACGATAATACACTCACAATAACACAATAATAACCTAGATTTTACACTAAATAAAATACTTGTGCAATTTTCAGTTAAAATTATTAGTTTAAAACTAAAATCTTTACTGAAAAATTGAACTGAATATTATTTAGTTAAACAATCACTGTTTATCATTTACAGCGAGTTTGACAATCTGCTAGTGCTATGGTAAAACAGGATTCTAGTTAGAGTGCCATTCGCTGTAGATACCATTTACCTCGGCCGATAACCGCCAAATTTAAAATTTTTTCCAATGCGTCGTACAGTGAAAGGCATATATATACACACACACACACACACACACACACACACACATATATATATATATTTGATATATGCATAGCATCTTATGTACTTTCTTTTAATAAAACCATTTATAAAACATGAAATGGTACTTATAGTATAAAATATACGATTATCGAAAATCATGATTTTTTTTTGGTTTTATGCCTATAACTTTTGAAAAAAATTTTGTATCGAAATGTGGGTTTCGGGAGCTTATTCTACAGTAAATTTCCTACAAAAAACGTTAATAAAAAAAATCGATTTTTTTGAAATTTTAACCCTGTCATAACCCCTTAAAATGTACTTTTCCATATAAGCTGATATATATTTCCATTCTTCTAAGACTTCACATAAACTGTCCACTGATCTGTATGTTCATCTTCATCTTTTTTTCCAAAACCGCAACCCACATTACTATAAACAGCTGACTTAATAATAGTTATTCCCCAAATACAAACGTAAACTTTGATTACTAATTCTAACAAATTTTTATTTAAAATTAATTTAAAGAAAACTGCCTATACTGTTTTAAATACATTAAAATATTTTTGCTTAAGAAAATTTGATGAATAAAAATAAATTAATAATTACCTGGTCATTATGATTTCTATTTAACTTCTTAAGAAAAGCTTAAATTTTCTAAAACTAAAAATAATAAATACTTAACAAAGAATCAATTCTTCTGTCAATGAAAGTAAAAAAATTTTGCAATATGATTTTATTAATATTTACCTCATGAATACGTACGTACGTGCTTGGAAAGTGTGCTTTTTTTCTATGAAAGGAACAAAAAATTACAAATATGGTCCTATGAAATTAAATGTTTTCCATTGCGCTATACATTCGTAAAAAAAATTTTTCTAAATCTCAAAATTAATCCATTTTATCGATAAAAAACGGACGCGAGTTATTCGATTTTTCATATAATGTTATACGATACTCGTGAGATCTGTGTTATTTTTTAATCAAATAATTAAATAATTCAATAATTAATGAATTAACGAAATCGAATGTTTTCAACTCAGCTAAATAATGGAGACGAGATCTTCGGTTTTCATAAAAAACGGAAGCGGGATTTTTTCCAAATTATTTTATATTTTGTTGTAAATATTTATACTAAAAATACACATTTTTATAAAATTAGCATTTAGCAGAATAGGCCCATCACTGGTAAAAATTATAGTATATGAGGGTAACTTTCCGCACAAATTTGGAAAGGCAATAAAGTACTGTACAATTTCACCATATTACATCTACATTATATTAAGAGAATAAAATCGTAAAAATCACACTTGTAAAGAATCCTCTATCCTGGCAAAACTATAAGGTAAAAACGTATTTTGAGAAAATGGGTACATTTCTTTTATCAATGCGCTTCGAATCATGTTAAAAAAAGTTGACCTGACCCAATTACGAACTCCCATAACGAACTCCCCGACGGAAGACGCAGCCGCGAAAGCTGCCACGCGACCGAACGGCGTAGGGGATTCATCTCCTTCGGCAGATTGCAAACAAGCGGACAGGTAAAGCGACACAGGGCTTTCGCGCGCGTACGGTCCGGTACGGGTCAGTGGAGGCTCTGCTACGCGAGCTTACGCTGCACTTCGCGAACATCAGGATCGCAGACCAATTGAGCGCGCAAATTCGGGCGATTGCGCAAGAAGACGGCGAGAACGTGGGCGACTACGGCTTCCGAGTCGAAAAAATTTATTATCGACAATCGACAATAATCGATTCAGCTCCAAGCTTATCCGAGCTCGACAGAGAGGCTCGAAGGCGGCAAGCAGACTTCGACGTACTGGAGCAATTCATGTACGGCCTCAGAGCGCCCCTGGACCATCTCGTCCGGGCGACGCGCCCCACGTGTTGGAACGACGCCTTTACCGCAGCAATTGAGCACGAAGCCAGGCTGGGAGCTCGCCTGCTTACGTCCGGCAAATCGGACGAGCATAGGTCGGCGGCCCAGATAAGACGAGCGGCGGCCGCGGCGGAGAGCGCAGACAAGGCCGAGAAACCTCCTACATCAAGCGAAGTGAAAGGCGGCGTTGCCCAGGACGTAAGGACAAAATCCTTTTGCTCATACTGCGACGTGCCCGGTCACGCACTGGACGAGTGCAAAACTCTCGTACGGGACGCCGCACAAAAGAGGATCGAAAACCCGCGCGGCGAACGCAGCAAACCGGAGCCCGGCCAGAGTTACGGCAGATGGCCGAACACTAGAAGAGGAGGCGGGTTTCGCGACAACAACCAGCGGAATTCCGGAAATGGCAACAACAACAATAACGGCAACCGTAATAACAACAACAGCAATAACAACCAAAACAACAAAGACGACCGCCATGACAACCGAAAGGAAGGCGGCGCCAGCGCTGGCGACCAGCGCGATGCCAATCAAGGCAATCAGGCCAAGCCTTTCAATTAGTGCGACGCTCGTCTCGTTCCCCAGACGATGAGCGTCACGCAGAGATAAGAAAAAGAAGATAGTGACGAAACTGATACGAACTCAGAAGAGCGATTCGAAGGAGATCTCATCGGGTGGCGACGCCCCTCGCGCCATCGAAATCGCCACAGCTAGCGACATGCTCGCTTTTGGCGAGAATATCTCGGAAAGTACGACGAACGTTATAACAGCGAAAACGTCACAGGTCACCGCACCCGGTGCATCCCAGAATCAGCAGGAGATGGTTTCCGAAGCCCCACGGCCCGATCAGGAACCGTGCGAAGAGCAACTGGTGCAGCCCCCAGCTGTAAACGGTGAGATGTCTCCCGTCCCAGGTCGCGCCAATCGTGATACTCCGCCTGAGTATACGACGATTGAAAGACTGCAAGAGTCAAACAAGCGGACCAAGGGTTACATTACTCTTATCGATATACGCATCAACGCCCAGGGCGAACCCGGCGTACGAGCAGCTCATGAGCACAGTTACAAGTTCGTCTTGCATGTCGAGGAGGCCAAGCTTGTTGATGATAGGATTCTACCGCAGCAGTTTCCCAGCGTGACCCTCCCAGAGAGGCCCAGAGCAGCTGGAGTGAATTGCGAGGACCTGGAGTCACCAGATGACTCGGACGCATGCTCATGCTGCGCGGACATACGCTTTCTCACGGCCGGGTGATCCCCTCCCATAATTCATCTAGAATCCGAGCAACTGCTGAGCGGAAAAGCCAGCCTTTTCGTCGATTCAGGAGCAGACGTGTCGGTTATCAAAATCGACAAGTTAGCGAGAGGTGTTCCAATCAACTACCGACACAGAATCGTGATTCGCGGAGTCACTGAAGGCCACTCACGCACCCTCGGGATCACCACTATAGACTTCCACGACGTGTTGTGCGACTTGCACATAGTGCCCAGCGATTTTCCAATCGAGACGGATGGAATCATCGGCTGGGACGTCATTAATTCCCTCAAAGTCAACGTCGACGCGGCTAACAAATGCCTCCGACTTGGGGAGTTGACATTCCCGTTCGTGGAGGAGGAGCGAGTTACAATACCACCGCGAGCAAGGATGGTGATTAGCTCGATCGTGTCCAACGCGGACGTGGAAGTTGGATGGATACCCCTGCAACAAATTCATCCCGACTTGTTGTTCGGCAACTGCATCGCCGAGAACAGGAGCGGTCGAGCATTCGCCGAATGTATAAACACAAGCGAGCAGGAAGTGACGATCCCAACCCCAGTAGTAGAGATTGCGGCATGCCACGCAGTCCCGCAGAACCCTTCGCGCTACGCCGATGGGGACGGCAAAGCAGAAGGGCGACCGGACGGCCACGCGAACATTAGACGGCTGGCCGCCGACAAAGAAAACCGTATGAATCATAGGGAGGTCGAACTTCTGAACGAGAAGCTCCAGGCAGACGACGCAGCTAGAAGAGCGAGGGTCGACAAGATCCTACAGCTTGCCGACCTCGAGAGCTGCAACGAAGAAGAAACCGAGTTAATTCGGGAAATCGTTGACGAGTTTGCCGGCGTATTCGGACTCGAGGGCGAGCCGCTGCCTGCAACACACTTGCTTCGACACGAAATAAACTTAAAGTCAAACAAGCCAGTGCGGACAGGCCGCTATAGATTCCCACCGGCCATAAAAGAACACATGATCAGAGAGCTGGCAAAGCTCCGTGAGCAAGGGATAGTCGAGCCTTCCAATTCCGGCTATTCATCATCCCTTTGGATAGTCCCGAAAAAGCCGGACGCCAAGGGCAACAAGCGGTTCCGCTTGGTCACGGATTTTCGCGCGCTCAACGAAGAAACGGAGGGTAGTTGTCACCCCCTGCCGTTCACGAGCGATATCTTAGAGCACCTGTCTGCGGCAACATACATCACGGTGATGGACTTAAAACAGGGCTATCACCAGATCGAGATGGACCCGAAGTCCAAACACCTGACGGCTTTCTACGCCCCGGATGGGAAATCCGGCAATCAATTGTTGCAGTTTAAGCGCATGGCGATGGGCCTTAAAGAGGCCACAATTACTTTCACCCGTGCCATGAATTTGGCAATGAGAGGCCTGCAAGGGGAGGAGGTCGAAGTGTACTTGGACGATCTGATGGTCTTCAGTGAGACACTCGACCAGCACGGCGATCGGCTGCGCCGGGTCCTGCAAAGACTGATCGACGCAAACATGACAATCGAACCCAAGAAGTGCCAGTTCCTGAAGCGCGAAGCTCAGGTGCTCGGGCACATCGTTGGCGGAGGCTTTATCAAAGCCGACCCGGCCAAAACGCACGCGATGGCCAATTATCCGATCCCCACGAACGCGCACAAGGTCAGACAAGCCCTTGGCCTATTCAATTACTACCGCCGATTCATCAAGGACTTCGCCAAGATCGCCAGGCCCTTGTATGAGGTAACGCAACCCGAGGGAAAATTCGCTTGGGGTGAAGATCAGCAGCACGCGTTCGTAACGCTTCGGGCCCTTCTGGCAAACCCGCCCGTTCTGAAAACGCTAGATTTAGACCAACCATTTCTGGTGTCGGTCGATAATTCCGATTTCGCTCTTGGTTGTGTGCTTTCGCAAGGACCCCTGGGCGCCGATCAGCCCTGCGCATTTGCGTCCCGATGCCTAAAAGGCAGCGAGCTGAAGTACCCGACTTATGACAAGGAGCTGCTAGCCTTGGTCTATGCTAAGGAGCAGTTCCGCTGCTACCTGTACGGCAAGAAATTTACATTCGTGACGGACCACGAGGCGTTGAAGCACTTCCACAACACCAGAAAGCCCAATCTACGATTTAATCGGCTCAAGGCTGCGTTAATAGGGTACGATTTCGATATCATATATCGCCCCGGCAAGAAGAACGCGAACGCCGACGCTCTCTCTCGAAATCCAGTACTGGAACCCGGGTAGGTCAATCCAGAGCTTCCGCGTGAACAGCTGTACCAGCTGGCCGACAAGCAGATCGACCAGAGCCCGGACGAAGAGGCTGGAGCCCCGCCAGAGCGCATCTTCCGCTTCCGCGCCGTGAAGCAACCGGGCGATAAGAGCAAGAAGGTACAAGCAGTCACCGAATCGAGCGCGTCCGTAACTCATAAACAGCGGCCTAAAAGACGTATCGAGCGCATAACCATCTACGAGAAGGGAGAATTTTTGGCAGTAAGGAACGTGGATAACGGTTTCTACCTCTGCCGAGCGTTACAAGACGTACTCAGTACAACCGAGCCAATACGCATCCGATAGCTGACAAAGCAGGTAAACGAGAATGACGTCTTCGTGCTCGACTACGCCGACAGTATAAGATTTCAATGCATTCTAACGAACGTAACGTTGGAACCATTGGGCAAAGCGAAGTATAGACTCAGCCCAAACGAGCGTTTCCGGATTGCCAGAATCCTCCAGCAATCGATCGAGAACTTCGCCTTGCCGGACGAGCAACAGAAAGAAGACTGCAGGAAACCCGGAAGCAAGCAAGGAGAGCTTGGTAACAACATTCTCCGAGTCAGCAACAGTGCCGGAGGGCATGCCGCCTGGGGCATGGCGCTATATAAGGGACATAGCTCCCCTGGGGAAAAACGCGGCGCAGACTGATTTGTCGTTCAGCCGCAGAGCCCCGAGCGAAGCTAAGTGTTCTAGTGTTAGCGCACGCGGGCCTGCCCCAATCCAAACATTCCTGATGCCCAGGGAGGAGCAAGAAACGAGCGACGATCCAGCAAACTCGGATCAGGGGCGCCGCAGCAAAGGCTACGGGTCTAGTTGCCCGCATCCCTTAGAGCCAAGCGAAAACGTCGCACCGAACATCTCTAGAAAACAGCCGACCTTGGTGCTCCCCTGGCCATGGCGGTCCGGCACAGCTAAGAAGAAGCTGGCAGTCAAGATAGCGAAGCACGCAGTCAAGGGTAAACGCGGCTTACGCATCGATATCAACGAGAAAGATGAATCGACAGTCCCAGCGGCCTTGACCGAGTCGTCACTGGCCTCGGCCGCAATGAGTCGCGATATAAGTCGGCCGCGAGCGAACGCACACGGCGCGCGAGGCAGCGTTCAACGAAATCTGAGTAGCCTCGATAAGGAGAGGGCAATGACCCCGTACGCTCCGAGCGCGACAGCTGATGACAACGCTGCCGCGCAATGCACACCCGAGTCGATGGATATCAGCCAAATAGCTGACGACGAAATACTCGAGGACCCAGTGGACGTTGGCCCTCGAGAAGATTTTAAGGGAATCCCGCGCAGCTACGATCGGTTGCGCGCATTCCTCGGAGGAGCGCTCATCTGCCTCGTCCGCAAACGTGCTCGTACAGACGTACATCAGGAAGGGCCAGTGCGCAGAGCCGTACATCCCGTTGCAAAGGTGTACAGACGTCCCCAGCGACCCACCAGGAAACTGCCTGTTTTTCTCCCTCATCCGGGCGGCTAGATTAAACGTATCAGCAGTGGACCTGCGGCGTCGTCTACTCGCATCTGACAATTTGCGCGCATGCGGCGAGTACACGGCAACTAAAGCCATACTTCAGTCAGACAGCGAATGGGGAAATGTCGACTGCGCATTCCTATTCGCGCACGAATTCAGAAGGGACGTATGCATTCACGTCAAGAGACCTGACTCGGGCAAACTATTTTGCCACATCGTGGCGGCCGCCGCGCACGAAACCGTTCACCTCCACCTCGAAGGCCAGCACTTCACACCCTACATACAGGTAGCCAGACCCGAGGAGTGAGCGCGAGGCGCCAAGGCCGGCAGAGACAGATCGCCTTCTCCCGGCGGGGAATATAGTGCGTCATCGTCTCCGGTTATGAACCAGGGCGAGCACAAAAGCCACGAACCCGAAGCTGCGCCGGACCGAATCCCGGTCAACGATAGCCCGGAGCCGAGGGAAAGTGTGGCTGAAGTAGGCAGCTTCCTGCAGACAGACGAGTCGCCAGCACCGCGCCCGGGTGAACCCATCCTTGACATGCAAGAGGCCGCGATGACGGCCTTGCCCACTAGCCACTCTTCATCATTCAGGAGTAGCGGCGAACACGCAGCAGCAACGGTCGAGCAGACCGGGCGCCCCAGGGAGAGCGAAGATCAACCAGCCGCAGAAATCGCGCGAACTCGCTCGATGGGCAGCCATTCAGCAGCTGAGAACGACGCGCAAGGAATCGCAAGCGCCGCCCTGAAAGACGACGCGCTGAAGCGCTACGTCGTGGAACGCGCTAGGCCACCACGGGAAAAACCGCCATGGGCCGTCCCTGACGGCAAAATACCTCCACCGTTCGTGCACCTCAGACACCTGAAGGAGCACCCGTTCGCCTACAAGGAAAATCTTGTAGTCCTCGTGTCGGCAGACATGACACTGTCAACGGAAGTGCTCCAGGCCCTCGTGGAAAGAGGCTACATCAGCCCCGAGGCCATATCCAGTCAAAGACTCGCAGTCGGCGAGGTAAGCATCAACCGTTGCACTGGAATTACGGTGTTCGGCCTGTGCGCGAAGAACTACGCGTCGGAGAGGCCAATGCGCAGTGATCTGCGAAGAGGGCTTAAGACTCTCAAGGGTCTAACGGCAAGCCAGGACATAAAAAGCTTCGCCGTCGTCCGAGATCTCGGTATGCTCAAATTGACGGAGTGGGCAGCCTTCACCGACATCTTCGACGACGTGTTTGCCGGCACACCTATGACGGCAGTCCTATACATGAACAACTTGCCGGTACCGGCAACGAAGGACAGATACAAGCTAATTCGCCAATACCACGTAGCGGCCCTAGGGGGGCACCGTGGAACGACGAAAATATACGCCAAAATAGCAAGAGACTTCTACTGGCAGAACATGCGACACGAGATCAGACAGTTCGTCGCCCGTTGTAGCGTCTGCCAGACGAGTAAGCTAGTCCGGCTGAAGACTAGATCGCCGATGATAATCAGCAACACCCCGGCGTTTCCCTTCTCTCAGCTCGCCCTGGACTTCTATGGCCCGCTGGAGAGGACGAAGCGCGGGAACAGGTACATCCTTACAGCCCAGGACCTGCTCACGAAGTTCACACTGCTTACACCAGTGAAGATAGCGACAGCAGAGGAAGTAGCGAGAGCTCTGACGGAGAAGGTCATCTGCGTATTCGGCCCTCCGGAAGCGATTCTCACCGACCAGGGCACGCACTTCCAGAACCGCCTACTAGAAGAATTTGCGAGAGTTTTTGGAATCCGCAAATTCTGTACAACTACGTACCACCCGCAATCGAACGGATCGATAGAGCGAATGCACCATACCCTCACCGAGTACCTTCGGAAGTACGTGAAGACCTTCAGCGATTGGGACCTATAAACACCCTTGTGCCAGCATGCATACAACTGCACGAAGCACGAGGGAACGCGCTACACGCCGCACGCGCTAGTCTTTGGGACAAAGCCTCGCACTCCCTCCAGCTTCCCGCGTGAAGGGTCCGCAATCACGTACAACGAGTTCATTGAAGAAGCCACAAACAACCTGGCGGTATTGCAAACGTCAGCAGCAATGAACCTCGTGCAGGCGAAGTTTCGGTCGAAATACTACTACGACCGCAAACTGAATATCAAACACTTCCGAGAGGGCGAACTTGTATTCTTGCTGAAAGAGCCCAAGCACAAGAAATTCGGGCTAGAATACACAGGGCCGTTCGAGATCGTGAGGGTTGATAGCCGCACGAACAATGTCGCCCTTCACGTCGGTAACGAGGTAAAGACTGTGCATATCGACAAGGTAAAGCGCGCAGTGGAGGTTCTCAGCGAAACGGATTCGGAAGCTGAACACTCGTAGATGAGTCGTTTTTTTTTATCGTTTTTTTTCCGTAGCATCGGACGTATCGCTGCAGAAAAAAATCCGATATCAAAAAAAACAAATCTAGTAGCGTCCACAATCGCTCCCGCACATATACGAATATACAACTAGGCACACATCGCCGGCGCGCGCCAGCTTATCTTCACGCGCGACCCCACAGCGAGAGCGCCGGCCGACGACAGCGGCCGAACGGCAACTTCCACCCTGCCAAATCACTTCCAGCGTGCAATTCAGCTCCGATCGGGCTGTTAATAGACCTATATGATAGGGCAACATCCCCACATATAGGCCACCTGAGAGTGAAATTCGCGTAGGACCCTTAGTTGCAGAGATACGGCCCTTCAAAACATCATAACTGCGCGCCGCCAGAAGGTGCAACGCAAGAGCGCCGGCCGACGATAGCGGCCGAGCGGCGACTTCCACCCTGCCAAAACACCTCCAGGACACAGTTCGGTGACAATCGAGCTAGTGATAGGCCTGGTCGATAGGGTAGCAACCCGACATATAGGCCACGGGAGAGTGGAATTTCCGTACGACCTATATTTGCCGAGTTAGAGCGCCGAAATCAAAATCAGGGAGCGCAGCACGGACCGGCCACCACAGTTCAGCACGTTCCCCACTCTCATTACTGATAGCACGTAACAGCGATCTCCCCGCACCAGGAATGCCAGGTCGTGCGCCCCCAACCCAGCGGACCCACACCAAAAATAGGTGAACTAGTCAAACTAGAAAACCCCCCCCCCCCCGCCTAATTACGAATAGCACAACAAACGGCAACGGCAATATACGATTCCCGAAACAGCACGCGCGTGGCTGCACATGCACCGAAAATGGTACGCGCTAAGAATCATTCCGTCACCAAGAAAGAGCTCCAGCCGCGCGGCCCGCAAGAACGCAGCCTTCGTTTACGCACAGCCAAACCGCATAGTGGCGGACACTATAGCTTAAGCGCGCAGCACAAGCGAGCGTGTAAGGGGCGAGCCGGCGGCCGAGCACACACTCAAGTGTAAACGGCGCGCACGCCTCTACAGCTAGAGCGGTGAACACGGCAGCCAACCTACGCGCACATGTAACGGGTGGCGAAGTAACACGCCACCCGCACTTATATACTAGTGTTACCAAAATTACTGCCAACACAATACATTGCTCAACAATAATAACAATAATAATCAATATTTATAAATGAGACAATTCATATGCCAACTAACAATTAGCTTAAGGTTTTAAGTATACACACTAACCTATACATTTTGTTTTTTTTATACGCTTATACTCTTTTCAGATATAGCAATAGACAATATGGGGTGTCGGAAAATATACGCATAATCATAAATTATAATGTTAAAATATAAGCCATACTTTAAGAACTAAATCCATTGTATGAGCTCTGCCTTAAAATCTTGTAAGGGTAGCAGCGGCTACCCCCACATCCCTGTTACGGACCCTTTGGGCTCCAATCCCTATCCTCTGCGTGGGCGCCTCGCCCCGCTGGCATCCCGTGATCCCTAATCACGTTACCACTACCAAAATCCCAATCTAAACATTCCCCCGTTCTATCCTAGGCCTAGAAAACCTGGATACAACGAACCGTCTGCAACTCTCGGCCGGCATAGCCCAGCAAAAGTCTCATCTTTTTTAAAAATTTTATCTACGTCAGTTCGACGCGCATTTTTCGGATCTGTTTCATTTTTTTTTCCCGGTCGCGAGGACGCTGTGACCGCCGCAACATCGGACGTGTCACGTACGAGCCATAGGCTCAGGTGACTCCAGCGTCCGGTGACCGGAGCTGGCGACGATGCACCGAATGCATCGTCAGCAGGGAACGCGTCGTCCGAGAGCTTCTCACGGCCAAGGAGTGCAAGCTTGCACTTTGACCGTGAGACGCCGAGTCTACGAGTTGCATCTCGCGGACAGCGTCGGCAGATACCCGGCGACCCTCGAACTAGGCAGAGCTCTTCCACCATCAGAGCAATAAACCAAAGGTTACTCCCAACACTTGTCTCGTGTCCTTCGGTCAACCCCCACGATCCGTAACAATATATAATAAAATTCGATAAAACTTCTTATTAATTTATAAGTTAGTTAAATTTTTTATATTTTCAAATTTTTCAACCATTTTTTTTAATAAATAAATGTTAAGCTAATTACTTATTTTAATTCTATTGATTTTTAATAATTTTAACTTTAAAAAAATATTGAATTCTTTGTTTTAGATAAGATATGTATACTATTTTATAAAAATTTATCATTCATTATTGCCCATAAAGCGTACTGAGTATCGCGAGCGAAGCGAGCAATCTTTGCTAGTTAATTATTTAATAATATTGAGCAATGCAGAATAAAAGTAAAAGGTATCAAAATTCAAAGCAAGTGTTATTGCTCGTGATTCCTGAACTGTATGGTAAAACAGGTATCTAGACGAATAACCTTTCCGAAAGAATATCGCACGGCCCATTCGATAAGCGCCAAATTCAAAATTCGTTACTTCCATAACTTTATTTCTTAGCGAATATTTGTGTCTAATTGGTTTCTTACAAAGGATAATATATAATAACATGTTATTTTTTTTATAAATTTTCAGTTTAAATAAACAAAAAACGCAAATATGAGAATCAGCAACTTTGCAAATTTCTAATATTGCATAATTTTGCTCATTTTATTAATGTCTTTAAGGGAACCCAACACCTTTAAAACTTGAAAAAGTCGATTTTTTTTTATCATTTGTTTTGATAGGAAATTTACCATAGAATATGCTCTCGAAAGCCGGTTTTCGAAAAAAAATTTTCCCGCAAAATTATAAGCAAAATACTAAATGAATATTTTGACTGATTTCTCGCAAATTTGCGTAATTAAAATTATTTATTCAATATATCGAAAAGTTTCATTTTTTTTAATAAATCCAGTCAGAACTAGATATTTTTATTATAATTGTAAAAAACAGTATTTTTATAACTATATATATGTGTATATATGTATATATATTGTGACGGGGATCCCGTCGAGGGCTGCTCGCCTGGACACCACCCAGTAAGATAACATATTCTTATACTCGGTGGTGCTTTCAGAGCAGTCAGCGGTAAAGCCACGAGAGCAGCCTACCGCCGAGCAGCAGCAGCACGAGGCGAGAGCGAGAGAGTGGGGGAGACACAGCGCGTAGCAGCGCGCGGCAGCCAAGGCGAGAGAAAGAGAGAGGGATGGACGGCGCAGCGCTGGAGCAACGAGAGCGAGAGAGACACTAGATACGAGGCATGCGAGCCACGAGGCGTACGCGCGCGAGCGGCAGCCGCCATGTTGGTGAGCTATTGACCGAGGCATGAGTGCGAGAAGGATGGATAGCGAGCGAATGAATGTGCATTAGAGCCAGACAAGAGAGAGAGTGGAGGCAACGCGTATGCGCCGTATGATATTGGGAAAAGGTGGAGGGCTACGGCTCAATCCACAGCGCGCGTGCGAGCGGGAAATAAAATGTAAGCGTGCCGGAGTATGTAACCGTGCAAAAATGTGTAAATAGGATTGATAGAGCCAGACATGCATGTAAGCGTGCTTCAAAAGTCGCGCGCATTTACAAGAGTTGGAAAAGAGGGCGCGAGAGTGCGAGTGGCATATATGGTGCGAAAGCGTGGAAAAATGTAATAGGCGCGAGAGAGCGATCTAGCGGAAATGCGTGAGTGCGAGTGAGAGAGCGATAGACGCCGCGAACCGGCGTAGTTGCCGAACGCGCGAGGATAGTCAGTATCGAATGAGCATCCAAGTGAGTATCGAGTACCACGAGGACCGAGACACCACGAGCGAACGAACAAGGATTTTACCAAGGCGATTACCAGGCGACCCGAGCAATATCCCCCCGTGTGCATCTTTCCGAGCGAACACTAGTTCTTTCGCGAGCGCTTCCACAGGGAACGAGGCACCACCAGAACGCGAGGAAGTAGAGCAAAAGGATTAGAGACAGGTAGGAGTGTTGCGATATACCTCCCCGCTGCGAGTCCATAACCTAAAGCCAGCCCGCGCTATAGACGGTGAGCTCGCCCGAGGACGAGCACGTATCCGCGAGTAGACTAGATATTGATTTGAATTTTTTTATAATAAATTACCAAGTGTTTTATATTACGAGCCGCGTATACTTATTTTGCGTATTCATCTCCTTGTACCTCTCCCCCACGACCTAGAGAATAAGGAGCATCTCAAGCCGGCATAATAGAAGTACTAGATCGCGAGTTCGGGCGTCCAATAATAATTAAAATACGGGCTCGCGATAAACCTGCATAGGTGTCAATTACGTTGTGCTACGCCTCCCCCGGGACGGTAAAAAGCGTAACGTCACAATATACATATCGTATTACAGGAATGTTTAACTTTTTCCTTGCGTATGAATGTATTTATGCGCGAATGTGTGTATGTTCACGCGCATGTGTATGTGTGTGTGTGTGTGTGTATCACTCGCATACACACATACGTTCTTAAACATACATACGTATTTCGTAAATTATTTTATAACAATAAATGATGATTTTTTTTTCATTCTGTGTTTCATGAAACTATATAGTCATTAGTTGAAATTCAAATACGCGCACTCTTCGCAGCAGTCTAGGCGGCGATTTTGTAACCAAAACGTGACGATCGCTGTGACGAAAATATTTGAACTCCCCATTAACCGACCATGTATACATCGTTTCTTCCTGACTGAAGTCCTGTTTTGTAAAGTACATAAAGGTTAGAATCAGTATGCTTTCAAATCCGTTTTACCAGCTTTCAAATATTTTAAAGTTCTTGAATGTGAGATGTTTTGCACAGTGCAAACATAGTTAAATTTAGTTATTTTTTTATTTACCATTTTTTCAGTAGTGTTTATTTACCTTTTTTTCTTTTAAAGTTATTTATATTTTTATTTTTTGAAGTGAAAATGTTGGAGTAGTTGTAAGAAATTTTAGTTAGTTTAGCTTTTAGTTTAGATTAGTTAGTTATAACAATGAGTGGTAACAAGGGCAGATTGTCTAACACTCATTTAGATAAGAAATAGTCCTGTGGAAGAAGTAAAAGGTGACCAAGAACATTTACAGGAACTAGACCCAGTGACGCAGTAGACTCAACTGCACAACCAAGACCTTCGACATCTTCAAGAAAACTTGAAACTCCAGCAGCAGAAGGCCTCTTCAGAGTCAAGAATAGAATTATTGACATCAATATTCTATTTCCTGAACTCCAAAATGTGTTGTGTTGCAAACAGTGTCATAGTGAAGTGCAGTTTTCTGAATCAACAATGTTTGGATTAGGATTTAAAATTGAAGTGACATGTGTTCGATGCAGAGAAGTCTCCAGCATCAATTCTAGCAAAAATGTGGGTGAAAGTAATCGTGCATGGGAAGTGAACCGAAGGGCTATAGTTGCATCTCGTGCTCTTGGTGTTGGACATGCTGGACTTTCGACATTTTGTGGCATAATGGACTGCCCTAAGCCTATAGCTCAGTCTGCTTATGATTTCATCAATCAGCAGTTCAGTGAAGTGTGTGAAAGTGTTTCTAAGGAGTCTATGCGAGCTGAAGTCCAAGAAGAAAGAGACGCTACTGAAGATGGTGCTCTTGGACTAAACATTTCTGGTGATGGCTCGTGGAGGAAAAAAGGATTTTTATCGCTATAAGGATTTGCCATTATGGAGTCAAAAGCAAAGGCTTGGCAAGGACTACGAAAAAAGATGAGTATTCTTCTCTATATTGTTTTAGCTGATTTTTATGGTTTTTGAAATATTAATTTATTTCATTTTTTTCAGTGAATATGTCGTTAAGTTGGAATTCTATTTTTCTTCCATCAAATCAAGTTGGAGACTTCAACAAAATAATTAGGTAAAAATAAACATGCATTTTTTAGTACTAAATACAATAAATTAATCTAATGTTAAAATTCACAATTTATCATTTTTTGTTTACAGGTCCTCAGAGGCGTACTCAACACATTGGTATACATTCAGTATACCATATAAATCCTGAAAGTGATGGTCTACCACCAAGGATCGATGGAAAAATAGTTCCAAGAGATTTGGTAAGCAATAAATTAACTTATATTACAATATGCATCAATGAACTTTAAAGTCAATTTTCTCCAACTTTGGTTTTTCATGATTTCAGCTCACTGTGCGTAGGATTCCAGGTGACCATATGCTTCGATTGAGCTGAAATTTTTTGAGTATGCTCTATGTAAGTATAGTTTTCGTATGAACAGAGGGATTTTGATTTAAAAGCTTCAAATTTGTTTAATAAATAAAAATGTGGCAAAAAAAATATTAAAAATAAAAAAATTAACTTTTTTTTAATTAAAATTTTTGTAAGTATTCAAATCAAAGTTCCTCTGTTCATACGAAAACTACACTTACATAGAACATACTCACAAAATTTGAGTTCAATCGAAGGATATGGTCACCTGGAATCTTACACACAGTGAAAATCATTCTGCGGAGTGCCACTCCGGATAGGTAGGTCCAAACTTGGATTTCAAGTGCTTAAGGGGTTATGCCTGAGTTAAACCTGTAAAAAAGACATTAATAAGTAATGGGCTGAAAAAAATTATTTATTCATAGTATGAAAAAAAATCTTTCTCCTACTTAAAATGTAGGTATTAAACATATTTTTAACTATTTTTAAAAAATGATATATCTATACTTACATTGTAAACAATTACATTTATGAAAGACTAATTTTCAGCACTTTTTTCCCTTTGCCGCAGGATATCTCAAGATCCGGATGATGAATTGACACGAGACAGGATGGAAAATCTCCTTAATATGTTTCTTCACAGCTTAAGCGGAAGACTTTTCTATCAAATATAAATTATAAATATTTAGTAACTCATAAATTGATTATATTGGTTATTATAGTGAATATTACATATATTCACAGGCGTAACATTGACTTTTACCTTGTATTAGTCAATTCTGCTCCGCTTAAGCTGTGAAGAAACATATTCAGAAGATTTTCCATCCTTTCTGGTGTCAATTCATCATCTGGATGCTGAGATATCCTGCGGTAAAGGACCTAAAATCATAAAAATGGCAAAACTGAGAAAAATGCATTTAAAGTTTATCGAGACACTTATGTATATTTAACTGGTAGTACTTACATGAACTGCTTGGCATATTTTTCTTGTACTTTGGCATAAGATACCTGTATATTAAGGTGTGTATGAAGACCCGGGTGCTGTACATGTAGATATACTAGTATCGAAAGCTGAAATTGAAATGTAAGTTTTTAGTAAGCATTCGCAGTCAGCATATTTTAGATGAATATAATTATTGTCATTCCTTACCATTACTTTATAGGATCATTAGCAATTACAGTAGACTTTGAGACCATCATATGCATCTTCACATAGACTTCTTATAACACATAGGCATCTTCTCGTACACAAGAGATTTATAGCCCATATACCTGAAACAATGAATATACTCACAAAGAACAGATTCTTTACAAATAATATGTCGTTTATAGTACAAAACACTTATCTAAAGTTGAACACTAGTGAGACTCAGAAGTTATCACAACAGCACAACATCCAGCTTGCATTAAACTACAGACAGCAGACGAAACAGTTGATGTCTGAATGCAATCTCGACTAGGTCGGTAAAACAGTGATTTCCTTTTCTATATGCTGTAAGGTGCCATGTTTTTAGGCGGTAATTTAAATTTGCACATATCTTTAATTAAAAAACTAAATTTAAATTACAAAACTAAATTTAAATTCTAAATTTATTTTATTTTGAACATTCAAAATAAAAAAAATCTACGATTTCATAAAAATTAGCTATTACAGTACGTAATGATTTAGTAAACAATTTGTGCTTTTTTTGTTTAAATAAAATTGCATTTTCAAAAAGAATTTGTGAACACATTGAATGTTACATTTTCTACAAAAACGCAATTGTTTTGAATAATCAAAAGCGCTATAAGACAAAAAATGAACAATACGCAATTTTGAAAAATTGTATTTTTTTGATATTTTGCCTATAACTTTGTAACAGAATTCTTTCGGGCAAAAAGGACTAAGACAGCTCATTCTACAGTAAATTTGCTTTAAAAAAATCCAATAAAAAAAATTTTGATTTTTTTTAATTTTAACTCAGGCATAACCCCTTAAATTGAAGGTAAGTGAACATACTATAGGTATGAAAAGTTTGTCTAACATGTTATTTAATTTTATACTAATTTTTTATAATTTTATGTTTCAGATTTTAAACGTGTTGGGTCCCCTTAAACGAATTTTTAATGCATAATAGATATTTTTATTTTATTTTACATACAAATATCATAAATATATCGTATACGAGAAGCGATGAAAGCGCTAAAAATAATCATGTTCAGTTACATAGCACTGACAAACAAAACCGCGGAAATTACGGTTTTTTTAAAATAAGCTATTCGCATTCCTTCACCATCGTATTCTACAGATAATTTTCTATGAAAAAAGTCAATAAAAAAAAATCGTTTTTTTTTTAAGATTTTAACTTAAACTGTGCGTCTGTCGCACGTCTGTGCGCCTTAACTGTGCGTCTGTCTTTAGCTAGCTGGACCGACAGTCATTGTCGGTTTTAGTCGCTACTATCTGACTTAGCTCTGTCCCTAATGGCTCGCTGCCACTTCCTCCTCCTCTCAAAATTGACATACTCCTGCAAATTACAGTGGTACGTGTGTGAATTTTGTTCGTTAGGCCCAAAGCGTAAACAAGGAGGTCGGCTGGCCCTTGCAGCCTCCATTGAGTCGTTTTTCAGAAGCTTCCTCACGTGGACACAGTTTGTGCATTGCAGTTTTTGAACTGTGCGCTAACTTGTCCGCACCACTGGCATTTTCTTGATGTATTTATCGGGTATGGGCAGACGTTTTTTCTATGTCCGTATTGTTTGTAATTATAGCATTGCGTCTTCGAACATTTTGCTACCCTGTGCCCTACCGTTTCACAAACGTGGCACGGTCCATAGTATTGGACTGGTTACTGCGTTTGGTTTATCTGTTGGTTTAATGCTGACGTAAAGGACTGCTGAGCTTTCTGCTGTATTTGTACTGGTTACTGTTGCAGGGTTTGTACAGACTGACTAGCTGCACAAGCTTCCTGTGGTGTAGCTGTCTCCTGATCGGGTGTCGTCTCTGGTGATGTAGTCTTTTTCTTTTTATTTTTCTTCTTTTTGGTTTTAGTCTCGACTTCGTTTGTCTCCGCTTTTTCTTTCGTTGATACTACCTTAGGTTTCGGTGTAGTCGACCATGCTGCAGCTTGGAATTTGGACTTTTCTGTGGTGGCAGTGGAGCGTATTTGGCATCATGTTTTAATTCGTCTTCCGGTTCTTTGCTGTACTTTTTTTACGTTATGGTATGTTCTTATTTTTTACATTTTAGAGCCTTTCTATAGACTGGCCTTAATCTGTTAATGAGTAAGTTGATTTGTTTCTTGACTGGCATCGGTTTTCGCAAATCGTCAGCAATTTGTTTAAAGTTCATTATGCATATCGATATTTTCTCACCGCTGCCTTGTGTTCGTCTAAGTAATTCATCCGTCGTCGGTATTGGCCGTGGTATAGAATTGCTCCTAGAAAGCTGATAAGAATTTTTTCCATGTGTGTATCTCTGTTTTCTCTGTCTGATACCACATTTGCATACGGCCTGTTAATATTGTGACGTTGCGAATTTGTAGTCGAAAATACTACTCTCGCGAACCTAAACTCACCCTGTGATCGGGCTACATGACTGTCTACCTGGCTGAAACTCGTGCTCTGCTCGCCCTCTCGTACGGCGATGTCTCGTGCCCTGTAACTTCGCACGGCGCAAAACTTTCGCGGGCTACCTCTCAACACTGTGTAGTTGTGGAGAGTCGAACAGTAAGACGAAGTCTTTCGGAGGGAATCTTGTGTCGCTGCTATTGCTTCTGTGCTCTCTGCTACTCTGATGCTCGCTCGGGCTCGCGCGGCGCTGCGTGCTGTTCTCGTCTGCTCGCGCGGCGCTGGCCGTGGTTCTCACTCTCTCTTTTTCTCTAGCTCACTCTGGCTCCTGGCTGCTGGATTTGGCTCGTACCTGTAAACACCACCGGGTATAAGTAACGTTCTTTTTTGCTATTTATTTTACCCGACTCTGGTGGTGTCCAGACGAGCCTTCGCTGATGGTAAACCGTCACAATATATACGGTACTAACTTTAGCGTGGCTGTACCTAATATTTCGAGTTTGTCTCTAATGCCTATCAATTTTCTTCAGTAACCTTCTGGATCGTCTTTCGGTGAGCCGGAATAATCTATTTTTACATTTCTGATCAAATGTAGGTGACTGACATGGTTTTTCGCACTAACACGGTCACGGCTTCTATTTTTGTCCTTCTTGTTTCGCCTACGTCTACTTCGGTGCGAAGTATCACTTTCCGATGAGCTGCTATATGAACTATCGGAAAGTTCTGCTGAGGAGCTGCTACTTGTACATGACGATCTAGGTTTTCTATGTACCTTACTTCGTCTATCTGTCTTTGTTTTGATAAACTTTAGAGTTATTTTTGGTGAGAAGTCGTGTCGGTGTTTGTGGCTTACTTTTGTTTTTACTCTGCTGTCAGTTTACACTTCTGTCGTCGATATATTTATGTCGTGGATAGTCTTTTCTAGCTTTCTTCGTTATACTTCTAGTGAATCATCCTTGGTTGATTCCTCGCTTGAATTGGGACTGACAGTTAACCTTTTTTCCGTGTTTCTGGTTTTTTTCTTAATTCCTCCGGGTTTCGTTAATTCCTCTATCTCCGACAAGTTCCTGGTAAATGAGCTGTCTATAGGGATATGCTTCTTCACTCGTGATGATTGTAGTAGTATTGATGTATACTGGCTCATATACCAGTTGCGGGATGGTAGAAACTTAATTCCTGCGTCTATCAACAGATGCTTCATGTGCTCTGAATATTGTATACTTGCTAATGTGCTTGGCTGTATAAAACTTGCAGTTGGATGCACTGGTTGAAGTTTTGTACTGAGTTGCGTAACATTTGTATCATCTGCTTTAGTGTTCACGCTATTTGTTTTAATTAACTTCGGGATTTCTGCCTGTCCGTCCTATTCATACCAAGGTGCTGCGAATTTTGTCTCTGTTAGCAGTTTAGCTCGTAGTAATCTATCTTGAAGTACTCCTTTTGTACCGTTCATATCTGCCTGTAATTCTTCCAATTGGTATTTTAATTCCGGACGTTCAAGCTTTATTATTTCTCGTATTAATGCTCTAATTTCTCTGCGTTTGCGTAGTACCGTCATTACTTCGTGGTAGTCGGCGTTGGACATCTTGTGGTTTTCTGGTAATTTATATAGTACTGACGTAACCAAATTTCGGAATGACTGACTCCCAAAAATTTCGTTTGTGCGGGTTGTCCCTAATACTACTAATAATTTTCTGACTGACTGTAATTCGGTGAAATCTAGTGCCTGTCTGTAAAAATCTGCTTGAAAAATTTTTCACGGCTGTTTTTGAGTAAGTGAAATTGACGGAATAATTTTCGACGTACAAACTGTTAACCGTCAAGAGTATCGTATTGGGGCAACTGCATGTTAGTAAGTGGGCTATCTATAATTTATGATATGCAGGGACATATAATTTAAGGGGTTATGCCTGAGTTAAACCTGTAAAAAGACATTAATAAGTAATAGGCTGAAAAAAATTATTTATTCATAGTATCAAAAAAAATCTTTCTCCTACTTAGAATGTAGGTATTAAACATATTTTTAACTATTTTTAAAAAATTATATATCTATATTTACATTGTAAACAATTACATGTATAAATCACTAATTTTCAGCACTTTTTCCCTTTGCAGCAGGATATCTCAGCATCCGGATGATGAATTGACACCAGACAGGATGGAAAATCTTCTAAATATGTTTCTTAAAATATAAATTTTAAATGTTTAGTAACTCATAAATTGATTATATTGGTAATTATAATGAATATTACATATATTCACATACGTAACATTGACTATTACCATGTATTAGTCATTTCTGCTCCCCTTAAGTTGTGAAGAAACATATTAAGAAGATTTTCCATCCTGTCTGGTGTCAATTGATCATCTGGATGCTGAGATAGCCTGCGGCAAAGGATCTAAAATCATAAAAATGGCAAAACTGAGAAAAATCGGGTAGTACTTACATGAACTGCTTAGCATATTTTGACTTTCCAGGATTATTAACAATCACAGTAGACTTAGAGCTGGTTGGAGACTATTTATCATGCAGGCATCTTGTACACATGATAATTATATCCCGTACACCTAAAAATAAAGAATATACTCACAAAGAACAAATTCTTCACAAATCATATGTTGTTTATAGTCCAAACACTTATCTAAATTTGAAGACTAGTAGACTCAGACGCTATCACAACAGCACAACATCCAGCTTACACTAAACTACAGACAGCAGACGAAATAGCTGATGTCTGAATGCAAACTCGACTAAGTCGGTAAAACAGTGATTTCCTATTCCATATGCTGTAAAGTGTCTTTTTTCAGGAGGTAATTTAAATTTGCACGAATATTTTTTTACCCCTTTCTAAGTTTGATTAAAAAATTACAAGACTAAATTTAAATCCTAACTTTATTTTATTTTGAACATTCAAAATAAAAATAAAATCTACGATTTTATAAAAATTAGTTATTTACAGTATGTAATGATTCAGTAAATAATATATTTTTTTTTAAATAAAATTGCGTTTTCAAAAGGAGTTTGTAAACACATTTAATTTTACATTTTCTATGAAAAAGCAATTGTTTTGAATAATCAAAAGTGCTATAAGACAAAATATCAGTAATACGCAATTTTGAAAAAATTGTATTTTTTCAGTATTTTGCCTATAACTTTGTAACGGAATTTTTTCGCGCAAAAAGGACTTCAGCAGCGTATTCTACATTAAATTTACCTTTAAAAAATCAAATAGAGAAATTTTTGATTTTTTTGAATTTTAACTCAGGCATCCCCTTAAGATAAATAATTTATATACTGTAAATCTTATGTGGCATGCAAAATTTTTGCCTTTGTATTGCCAGTATGAATTTTAATTCTAATAAGGAGGCATAGTCAGCAGGAAAACTTCGTTTAGAAAAAATAAAATTTTTTTCGGAAACGACAGTATAATGATCTGGGCGTATCTTTAAAATTTTAATTCTCCGTCAATAGTCGAAATGAAGTTACTCAACAACGTTGAGGTTATTCGGCTTACCCATAAATCGTATTTGACTGTTTGTAGTGAGGTGAAACAATGCGATGAACAATGCGCGATCGCGCGACTCTTCGGCCGGGCGGCGCGGTGATAGGGGGACCACCGCAGACGGCGGCCCGCGCAGCGGCGGACATGATTCGTACACTTATTTGTTATTTGATTATCTGGGCCACTAAAGCTGCTATTGAAATTAATTTTATTTTGATTTAACGTGTTTTTTCTCAGCTTTAACGCCATGGGAACAAAATTGTCATCAGTGCAATGCGAACACACGAAATTGAGATTTATTCTAAAAAAATCCTTTTTCTGCTATTTGAACAATTTTGATATGCATATGGCATGCATATATAAACATGAAAACCATTACTTGCTCAATATATGGATATGAAGGTTATGTAAATGTTGTGTATGTAGCAGAAAAAGAATTGTTTTAGAAAACAGGGCAATTTCGGGTGTTCGCATTTCACCGATGACAATTTACTTTACATGACGTTAAATAAAGAAAAATTATTTCAATAGCAGCTGTAGTTGCCAAGACAATTAATTCACAACTAAAGTGTCCGAATCTTGTCCGTCGCCTCGTGGCGGTCCCCCTCCCCCCCACCACGGCGCTTCCCGGCCGCAGAGTCGCGTGGCCGTGCGCGCTGAATTCGCATTGTTCGTCGGCCATTTTAAACGAACTAACCCATCTAGAGCTGTCTGCTAAAATGCCGTCATTTAAAGTATCATTTAAATAAGCACTGTGCTGAATTTGAGCTAAAAATATCAAGCAGTTTCGGCATATTCATCGATTGAAAAAAATGTATATCTCGGTTCCTATTGGTCCGAACGTGATAAAATTTATATGAAACTTCATGGTTTTTTATGTACTCTAAGATGATTATTACCGTGTTTCTCTAACTTTAAAATTGGCAAAAATAAAAACTATTTATTGTTGAAAGTGTTGCTAAAAATTAATTGTTTAAAACGTTCTTTTTAGCGTTTATTAAGTACGTCATAAGTTATGTTATCGTTCAATGGATAAATTGCAGATAAATTTGAAATTTTAGGGTAAATAATTTGGCAATGAGATGCCATTTTGAAATATTGCGAGCGGACACCGATTTTTAGATTACTCATACTAAAAGTCATATTTGAGAGCTTATCGGATGTTACCAATTTGTTTCTTGTAAAAATTGTAGCAATCTGAAATATTGCAGAAAACCTTTTATATGTTTAACAATTTAGAGATGAGAAAAGTTAGTTTTGCATTCGGCTTTACATGTATCTTATTTGAAATTCAGTAATGAATAACTTTCCTTTCTACCCATTTTTGCATAAAATGAGTTACAATACAGTTATTCGTGAAAAACGGAAAAAATTGCTTGATTTTTCTAATTACAAATTCCGCAATAACAAATTTCTTCCGTACAATTCCATCTTTCTCATTCCCTGGCTTCGGCACATACATTTTTTGACACAATAGTTCTCTCCACGCTCATACAGTGGGGCACGCAGGCCTCCACTCAGCAGTCCGCAATCTCTCTATCTCTCTCTCACATTCTCTCGGCTGCATACGCACACACGCGCGCTCGCCCGCTCATGCATACGCGGCTCTGCCGCTCGCTGCGCCGCTCGGTGCGTGCCATATGCTCGCTGCGCTCGCCGTCGCCTCGTGCTCCTCGGTGGTGTCATGGCGGCGGCTGCGGCCTGTCGGTACGCCTGCTGGATCCGCGCACCGAGCGCGGTTGCATGTGGTAGTCGGCGGCGCTCCCACTCCTCGCGCGCTCTCTTGCAGCTCAGCGGCCGTGACGTCACAGTGGCGACTCGGCATCGTGCTGCGGAATCTCTCTCTCTCTCTCTCTCTCTCCTACGGCGCGGCCCAGTGCCGGCGCCTGACTATGGCTCCGTACGTAGTCTCCCCTGTAAACACCCGGGCATTAGAACATTTTCGTTTTTGCTCGGTCTCGGGTGTCTGCAGGGAAGCTACCCGGCTTTAACGACGGAATATCCGTCGCAATTTATTTGAAGCAAGAAAACTTCTGGTGAGTACTTTAAAATTATTTATGTAACATTCAGTATAATTTACTTTATTGTTTACATGTAGTAATTTAATATTTTTTTTATTACATATATGTGGAAATCCACCAGAAAGTGTAACACAACTCAGCCCAAAAGTTGCACTTTTTTATTTGTGAGGGCACGCACAAATTTTAAAAACATTGTTACTTTACCCTATGTCAAAGGGTTTTACGAACAAATGCAACATTCTTTAAAAGAAAAATTTATTACGACAGTGGCGAAAATACACAATCATATGTATAATATTATAGTTAAAGGCAAGGACAAAAGAGAAAAACAATTAGAAAAGAATGTTGTATATAAGTTGCAATGTAATGATTGTACGGCTACATATGTGGGCCAAACCAAGAGAAGTGTGTGTACACGTATTGAGGAACATAAAAAATCTAAAAACAACGTCATACATGAACACAATAGTAAATTCAATCATAGTTTCAATTTTGAAAAAATAAATATTAAGGATAAAGAAAGCAATTTAAATAAAAGACTTGTTTCAGAAATGTTACACATAAAAATGCAGGATAATGGTATCAATAAAATGGAAGATACACAGAAACTCAATAACGTGTACACACACTTATTACACCGATTGAAAAACAAAACGGATTACAGACTTTAAAATTTGTAAACATGCATGAGAGCGGCGAGCATTGACGTCACTTGTAAACAGACCGCTCGAAAATTAGCGAGACTCCTCGCTGATATAAAAGCGTTGGCTACACCTATTGTTTCCTTATTATTGAAACTGTAGTCGAGGAAGCCGGAACAATAATAGTCCGTCTCCTTGCTTCTCGCTTCTTCTTCCCCCGCCTGAGATTGGCCGGGGAAGAAACACGGTCGATCTATAGGCTGTTGTGCTCCTCTATATGTAAGTCATAATTTGTCACATATTATAATTGTATTGTGCTCATTTATTTATTCAAATAAAAATTGACAACTTCCTGAAGAGGGTGACAGTGTTCACCGAAACGTTGAAACAAAAGGAAAAATGGTATAAATTAATTTTTACCTTTTTCCCAACACTTGCCTCGGAGAGATCGATAGACTCTTTTATAAAATATTAAAAAACACCGAGGAATAAAGTCTTTGAATATTGTGTTATACACATATTCACACCTACTTGAAAATGTATATAGTTGTACTGAATAGTTATTATAAACGCAAACTTAAAGTTTATAGTATAACGAATAAATAATTGTGTGTGTGTGTGTGTGTATGTGTGTGTGTGTGTGTGTGTGTGTGTGTCTATGTGTGTACCAAGTTGCCGCTACCTTTTACTAAGAGCGTAGTACAGCTTATCCCCGGTGAAATGCACGATGCTCAAAGTGTGGGTAGAAAAAATTTGGCATGAAAAACTATGGTGAAAAAATTCTTGCTCGGGCCAGTCCGTGCTGTTCGACCTGCATTACCGATCTTCCGGAAAGACTTGAGAAATGAAATTCTGCGCCTCTTGTTGCCTGTGAAAGAAATAACATTTTTCCTCTTTCTTACCCTCTTCGTACTCCTTCGAAAGGTAAAAGCGGAAGAGTTTGTTGGCTACACGAAGATTCGGTTTTATTCTTTCATGACGCTTGAAAACTTAATATTTTTGTGACTATTATATACCTTATATAAATTAGTTTACAGGTAAACTCTGTTTTTTTGCGTTCTTTTCGTCAAATAAATTTTATAATGCATTTTCTCGGATGCACGGTACGAATGCAGCACTTTTTATCGTTTAGCGGAGGAAAGCGGAACTTAATATTTTTTCAAAATTTTTTAAATATTGCAGTCATGCCGTAAATTTTACGAATCTATGAATTATTTCTCAAATTTTCGCATCGATCGTAACAATAGTCTCGGAGTGGTTTCAAATATACGAAATCACTGTATTTTGAACGTTTTTGTTCCCTTTAAAAGGTGATCTACGACACTTTTCGCTAGATAGCACTGGAGTTACTGATTTACTCCCTCGTGCTGCCGCCAAGCGGGCGGTGGGTGTTCCTAGATATATACATCAATATGTATATCTGTCCAAAAATTTTCAAAAAAATTTACTGAAAATACCGTAACTAACAATGGTTACCCTTTATATAAAAGAAGAAACGATAACAGAAAAATTTATTATTCTTCGAAAAAGTGTACAGATAACAGAATCGTTGTACCTCACAATCCATATTTACTATTAAAATATAATAGTCTCATAAATGTTCAAGTTTGTTCAACTGTTAAGTGTATAAAATATTTGATTAAGTACTGTTATAAAGAACATGACTGCGCTTTTATTGAAATGAAGTTAAGTCAAGAAGAAATTAGTAATAATGAAAAGAATAATGAATGCAACGAGCTTGAAATACAGTAATGATGAAATCAAACAATATATTAATACAAGATACGTTTGTCCTCCAGAAGCAATGCATCGTTTATTACAATATAATATGAGTGAGTTGTCACATATCATTAATAAAATGCCTGTTTATGTAAAGATCAACAACAAATTTATTATTTAAAGAATCAAGAAATGAACTTACTGAATAGGAATGTTGGAACAGAACTTACTGCTTGATGTAGAAGACTGCGAGATGTAGAAGCTCGGAATTATTTATATTCAGAAATTCCGACACATTATGTATTTGATAAAAATGCAAAAAAAGGGAATAAACGTAAGCGATATACGAAACCAGTTTTAAGATGTATTTAGTAAATCCTAAACAAAACGAAAAATTCTCTCTCCGATTATTATTATTATATGTTAAAGCAGCTACATCATATAAATATTTAAAATCATATAATGGAATAACATATTCAAGTTACTATGATGTTTGCAAAGCAAGAAATTTAATAGCTACAGATGAAGAATGGGATAAATATTTAGAAGAAGCATCACAGTATAAATTTCCAAAAAGTATGTGCCAATTATTAGCTTACATTTGTGTATTTCACAATCCAATTAATGCACCAAAACTATTTGAAAAATATAACACACAATTTTATCCACCAAAAATGTCTGAAGAAGTTGGCTTACAATATGCATTAAAAGTAATAGAAGACATTTTAATTTCTCATGGGTTTTCAACAAAAGATTATGGTTTACCAGATGTCACTAATGTAAATGAATTAGCTTACAATATTACTGATGATGACAACGACAGTCTCAATTTAAATAACACTGATTCATGCGCACACACAATTTCAACATTAACAGATGCACAAAGAATTATTTTTAATATGATAATAAATTCTATTAATAAAAAATCAAATGATAATTGCATATTTATAGATGGTCCTGGAGGTACCGGTAAAAGTTATTTATAAAATACACTTATAACTTATTTAAAAATAAATAATATTAAATTTTTAACGGTTGCATGGACTGGAATTGCTGCTAATTTATTAAAAGATGGAAAAACTGTCCATGCAACATTCAAATTACCATTAAACTTTAATGAACAAAGTACATGCAACATAACTAAATAGTATTATTGGCCATGTAATGAAGGATGTTCAAATTATTATTTGGGTTGAAATATCAATGAATTCCAAGTACGAGATTTTCGGCAAATATTACCAGTTGTTATATGGAAACAGAACACAAATAATTGAAAACTGAATAAAAAAGAGTAATTTATGGGACAGTTTTAAAATTGTAAGTTTAAAATAAATAAACGTATTGTGGAATCAAATGCACATTTCAAAAAATAGCTTTTAAATGTAGGAGATGGAATAATCGCAAATAATTTTGAAAAAGAAAATGAAGTCATAAGTGTACCCGAAGAAATGTGATCAAAAGGAAATATGATTAAAGAAATATACGATACAATAATTGAACCAAGTAATCATGAATATTATGAAAATAACATATTGGCACCAAAAAACTCAGACGTTCTAGAAATACATAATAAAATTTTAACCCTTTTCAAAGAAAAGGAACAGATGTTATTAAGCTGCGATTCCGCTGAAGATTCTAATAATGAAAATTTAAACTCACTTTTGCCAACAGAATTTTTAAACTCGTTAACTCCTAATGGCTTACTACCACACAAACTTATATTAAAAAAGGGGCTGTAGTCATGTTATTACGAAATTTGAATTTAAACAACGGACTTTGCAATGGCACAAGATTAATTATAAAACAAATGAATAAAGTATATGTGAATAAGTGTAATACACTGTATTCAAATGGCTTTATCCCTCGGTGTTTTAGTAATTAGTTTTGTGAACTTTGTCGATCTCTCCGAGGTAAACTTTGTAGGAAAAAGGTGAAAAAAACTTTTACCATTTCTTCCTTTTTCAACGTTTCGGTGAACATTGTCACCTTTTTCAGGAAATTGTCAATTTTATTAATAAATAAAAATAAATTAATAAACACAAAATACAAATCAATAAGCAAATGGACAAATCATTCTTACATGTAAAAGACGCACAACAATGAATCTATCGAATGTTCTCTTCCCCGGTCCGTCGTGGCGGGGGAAGGAGGAGCGGGAAGCGACAATACGATGTTTTGATTCCGGCTTCCTCACCTACTGTATCGATAATGAGACTACAATAGGATTAGCCGGCGCTTTTATATCGGTGAGGAGTCTCGCAAATTTTCGAGCAGTGTGTTTACAATGACGTCACACTTGTCGCTCTCTCGCCTATGTATACATCGAACATCTATACTCCGTTTTTGCTGTTCCTTTTCAAATGGTATATCAATTGTGTGTACACGTTATTAAGTTTCTGTGTGTCTTCCATTTTATTAATGCCATTTTCCTGCATTTGTATGTGCAACATTTCAAAAACTAACCTTTTATTTAAATTGCATTCTTACTTTTTGACTTCTTATGTTCCTCAATACGTGTACACACACTTCTCTTAGTTTGTCCCACATATGTGGCCGTACAATCATTGCAATGCAACTTATACACAACATTTTTTTCTAACTGTTTCTCTTTTTATCTTTTTCTTTGATTATAATACTACACATACGGTTGTGTATTTTCGGAACAGTTGTAATGTAATTTTGTTTCAGAGAATATTGCATTTGCTCGTAAAACCCTTTAATGTAGGGTATCGCAACGATGTTTTTGAAGTTTTCGCCACTATTGCAACGTTGATTTTGAACATTTAATCTTATTTTGTCAATCCGTTTTTGTATGTATCTATTCGTAAAGTCAACAGCATAATTGTTTTCAGCTAGTAATTTTTTAACAATACTTATGTTTTTCTTATGAAAACATGCGTCTGACAAATTAATAGCTTTGTCAATGAGACCACCATGGCAATTTTTTGTGATTCTGGATGTTGTGATCATAATTTAAAACTCTGCCATAAAAAGTAGGTTTGGTGTACCAATCAGTCATTATTTTTCCTGTATTCCTTACCAATAGAACGTCTAAGAAACCTATGGAGTTATTCTTTTCAATTTCATATGTAAACTGTAGGCGGCTATTGTATGAATTGAATGTGTTAATTGTTTCATTGATTTTCGTTTTCGGGATGCATGTAATAATGTCATCCACGTAACGGTAAAAAAATATCGGTTTAAATGAAAGTTTTGAAATGCAATCCGTCTCAAGATCATCCATGTCTATGTCAGCAAATAAACCCGAAATCGGAGAGCCCATCAAGGTGCCAAAAAGTTGCTTATAAAATTTATTATTAAATTGAAAAAACGTATTGTCCATAAGTAACTCGCATGCAGCTAAAAGTTCATCCAGCGGAATGTCTGAACCTCTAGCAATTCATGTATATCTTTTTTCGATACTGTTTTTAACCAACACTTTGTCAATATTTGTGTATAGAGATTTTACATCTAAGCTTACAATATAATTGTCCGCTGGAACATTTACATGTTTGATTTTTTCTATCAGGTCATAACTATTTTTTACATAAGATTTTGGCTTGTCCAAATTATTTTGTAGAATTTTGAATAATGTTTTTGAGAAAAAATATGTGGGCGAGCCTATTGTTGAAATAATAGGTCTCAACGGATAACCATTTTTCTGGATTTTAGGTAACCCATATGCTTTTGGAAAGATAGTATCCGTTTGCGTTAATTTATGCTTGCTGTATTTTTTCCCAAGAAAACCATTATGATTCCAAATATTTAGAAAGCTTTTCATCTTTGTCTGTAATTTTGACAACGGGTTTTTGTTAATTGTAGTGTAAGTGTCTCTATCGGTCAACAGTGTCTTCATTTTTTCGATGTAATCGGTCTTATACATGGCAACCGTCGTGTTACCTTTGTCCGCAAAAGTAAACATAACGTCCTTGTGACTCTTAATGTAAAACAAAGAATGCAATTTAAATAAAAGGTTAGTTTCTGAAATGTTGTACATACAAATGCAGGAAAATGGCATTAATAAAATGGAAGACACACAGAAACTTAATAATGTGTACACATAATTGATATACCGTTTGAAAAGGAACAGCAAAAACGGAGTATAGATGTTCGATGTATACATAGGCGAGAGAGCGACAAGTGTGACGTCATTGTAAACACACTGCTCGAAAATTTGCGAGACTCCTCACCGATATAAAAGCGCCGGCTAATCCTATTGTAGTCTCATTATCGATACAGTAGGTGAGGAAGCCGGAATCAAAACATCGTATTGTCGCTTCCCGCTCCTCCTTCCCCCGCCACGACGGACCGGGGAAGAGAACATTCGATAGATTCATTGTTGTGCGTCTTTTACATGTAAGAATGATTTGTCCATTTGCTTATTGATTTATATTTTGTGTTTATTAATTTATTTTTATTTATTAATAAAATTGACAGTTTCCTGAAAAGGGTGACAATGTTCACCGAAACGTTGAAAAAGGAAGAAATGGTGAAAGTTTTTTTCACCTTTTTCCTACAAAGTTTACCTCAGAGAGATCGACAAAGTTCACAAAACTAATTACAAATGAATAAATATTTCATTTTAGCAGAAATAATTATTGGAAAAAAACTGGTTCAAACGTTATATTACCAAGAATATCTTTAACTCCACCTGTAGAAGAAATACCATTTTCAATGACCAGAAGATAATTTCCAATTTGACTTGCACACGCAGTGACAATTAATAAAGCTCAAGGACAGTCATTCAAAAAATTTGGTATATATCTACCGTCTTCAGTATTTTCTCATGGTCAATTATATTTTGCTTTATCCAGAACAGCACATCCACAACACTTGAGACTTGATATAAATAGAAATGATAATTTTACGTTTTTTTCCTTAAATCCTTTTAACGTTTGATCCGGACATTCATTTTTAATTTTCTCTTATACTTTTTTGTACATTTATTTGAAGTTGAAGTTGCTCATTATATACGCTATATGCTTCTCAAAATCAGTAAAAAACGATCAAATTGAGAGTGTATATATAGTTCATGACATAAGAAAAATTTGATTCAGATAAATTAGAATGAAAGTTGAAGAGAAGAGCTTTAATTTGCGGTATTACGCTTTGAAAGCGATTGGTTGAATCGCAAAACAAGAGGATTTTACTTTTCTTCAAATCCTTCTTAATTGTGATCCAGTCATGCGTTTTCAACGTTTATTATCTCAAATTAAACCTAGTAGATAGGCTGTGGGAGTTCCGCCTCCCCCTTCCACTACTTTTTTGACTCGCTGCCTCACCCCACCAATCGCCTACTGTAGGTGAGTTGCGCTGCGTACTGCAGGTGAGTTTCGCAACTCACCTGAGTAGTAGGGGTGTGCGTGGGGAGCGCTCCTCACAGGTGAGTTTACAGGTGCGAGTAAGGAGCGTTGCCACAGGTGAGTTTACAGGTGCGAGTAAGGAGCGCTCCTCGCAGGTATGAATATTCGCGAAGATTCTCTCTCTGCGATCAGGTTACAGTTTTATCAACATTTCGCGAAGATTCTCGCGTGTACTCCGCAACGATAATGATTCACCATACGCTTTCATCTGTCAATTGGTATAGACAAAACAATTGAGGAATCGGGAAGATTCTCTCACGATCCCGCACGCGTACTCCGGAGCGGCAATGATGCAGTAGCGATCAGGTTACAGCTTTCATCTGTCAATTGATATAGACAAAACAATTGAGGAATCGGGAAGATTCTCTCACGATCCCGCACGCGTACTCCGGGACAGCAATGATGCAGTAGCGATCAGGTTACTTTTTTATCAACATTTCGCGAAGATTCTCGCGTGCACTCCGCGACGAGACAAAACAATTGAGGAAGTGCATACTTATTGATTCCGCGAACTATATTACTAATTTATATCTTCGCGAAGAGCAATCACATATATCGATTTCAGTATATGCAGGATGCAGATATATGCAGGATGCGTCATTTTTAAAATCAAAGTTTTATTTTTAAAAGATTTTGTTACAAGACAATTGTTGGAAATTTTTTTAATAGTGTACGGGTAATGCAGTTTTTATTATAGAGGGGGGTGTACACTCTTTCTATAAAAACCCAGCCATTTAGTGGAAGCGTTTAGTCTTGAAGTAAACCAATTCTAGAACGTTTTAAACATTCGAATTGGAAACTTTTTTCATTCGAAATGGATTTTCAAGAATTAAACCGTATTGGACAGCAGTCATTTCTTCCTACTAAAAAAATCACCGAATTACAAATTGATTTAAAATATAAAATTAGTAAAATAAAAGAATTTAAAACTAGATACGGTAATAAAATTTACGTAGAATTAGAGAATAAATTTGGGGTATTTTTACCATCCAGAATATCTAAATATTTTGAAGACAATCGAAAAACTATAGATAATTTCAATCAGGAATTGAAAGAACAAAAGGAAATTTATTTAATATATGCAGGTGGTCGAACAAATAAAATAGAGTTTGGCTATTTTTCTGACTCCGTAGAGTCTGCAGAAACTGTGTAAGTCTATATTCGATTTGATCGCGCGTGCATACATATATACCGACAGCTATAATCAGCACTGAATATTGAGCGACGATGCGTTTAGAGTATCATATTATTATAATCAAAACACATCTCGTCACACTCCCTCTACCTCCAATCCAGCCCTCAGATATAAAAGAATGGGGGCTATGGCAGCAGACAATCATTCGTCAGTCCTCTTCTGTGCAGATTAGTGCGCTACTCATTTGAATCGTAAGTTTTAATACGTCTTATATTTAATTCATACAACTACTACTACTACTACTGCTACCGCTACTATTACTACTACTACTACTACTACTGCTGCCACTACTATTGCTACTACTATTACTATTACTACTACTACTTCTATTACTACTACTACTACTACTACTACTACTACTACTACTACTACCTTTAAAAATAATTCGATTCAACTTAAAATTTTTTCTTTTTCCAGAAAATGTCAGGAAACAGGAGCAGCTCAAGCAGCCCCGGCATGAACAGCAATAGCAGCAGTGACGGTAGTCCTCAACCGCCCGAATATCATTTCGTTTTACCGAGAGTTCGAATTCCGAATGAGTGGAGCAATATAACATCCTGTGAATTACGCACCCTGGTTATGGCTATTAGCCACCATACTGAGGAGTTGGACATCTACGTTGTGCTGCGGGGAATAACAACGCGCTTGCTCAAAGTAATGAACATTTATTCTTTCGAAAAAGTTGATGAAATTCTACCACCGTATTAGTGCAGTGCTTTTTACAAAAAGTGAATTCACAAAAATATTAAAAATGAAATATGTGCACTTTATGATGTTAAGATAATAAAAACAAAACGAATTAAATTTAATAACGTAAAGCGATTCGGACAAATAGAGCACATAACAATAATAAAGTGAAAAGTTATTTAACAAGTTCAAAGCAATATTCAATATAATTTAGTGATAGTTATGTGTTACATTTGCTCGAAGCGAACTTTTTAATGATTTTCATCCATCTAATCCTATCCAACTAATATTAAATTAGAAAAATAAACATCAAAATATTAAATAAACTGGTTTTTAGTTAAAAATAAAAATAAAATTGAATTGAAATCGAGAGAGAGAGAGAGAGAGAGAGATAGAGAAAGAAAGAGAGAGAGAGAAAGAGAGAGAGAAAGATTGAACTTGTACATGGATAGTTTTATATCACTGCTTTCTCTCTCTTTCTCTTTCTCTTTCTCTCTCTCTCTTTCTCTCTCTTTCTCTCTCTCTTTCTCTCTCTCTCTCTCTCTCTTTCTCTCTTTCTCTCTCATTCACATAAGCAGAAGAATACTCCATTCGAATTTTTTACAATCTCAGTTTTTATTTTAATAAAGAGAGAGAGAGAGAGAGAGAGAGAGAGAGAGAGAGAGAGAGAGAGAGAGAAAGAAAGAAAGAAAGATTGAACTTATACATGGATAGTTTTACATCATTGTTTTCTCTCTCTCTCTTTCTTTCTCTCTCGTTCTTTCTCTCTCGTTTTTGATAGACTCCTTACTATTTAAAAAATTCAGATATACCTATCTTGCTGCAGTTTGGGTAGTATAGGAGATACTGTATCAATCAATACAGTCTACGGTGAAGGTATACTCATCACCTATAGCTGATCTCTCCCCGTTGGTATTGAAACTACCAAACCGTTACGAAGTCTTGATAATTACTTAGAATATGATATTGCATATACTTTTACCACTGGTATAGTCGAAGAGTGTCGTAGTGTCAAAAGCCATACCATATCGAATGCACCAGCAGTAAGATTGTTTTGATATTCCCCTCCAGTTCTCGATATCTGCATTGTTGCAACGATCGAGATCGTCTCATACGCTTCTTTCATTCTGCAGTGAACCTTCGCACAGAAAGTCACGCGCGTAATATAAAAGAGTAAAAATGGACTACAGACTAATAGATATACAATCAAAAATAGAAAAAGCTGAGTCTAAAATACTAGAGCTCAACAATAAAATAGTATTTCATAGTAGCCGTATTGAAAAACATCGTGAATATTATAACAAAATCTGGAATGAGCGTGAACTCGAAAAAACCAAATTGGAGCAGTTGATGTCAACAGCATGCGATGTCAGTGAAAAAAAAACATCATTTTCCGTAACCCAGCATCCTCCGATTGACAACGGTGCGACTTGCGCTGGATGTAACGTTATACATTTTAAAAAAACAAGGAGTACAGCTTGGACTGTTTGTGCAGTATGCAATCAAATATACTGCACAAACTGCAGCAAGAACGGCGTGTGCACCTGCTCCGATTCTCCTAAATCACCACCGTTCGAAGATTGCAGAGTTCAACCGACAACCTATGAATGTCCTCTTAAAGAAAATAATTTTATAAAAATCGAATACAGTGATGAAACTGAAGATGTAGATGTAGACATTATATAAAAAAATGTATTACCATTGCATTTATTATTTTTATCTTAATACATTAATTGTAATGAGTGTTTTAAGTAAAATATAAAGTTAAAACTATAATTCTTGATTTTGATGAATTGTACAAAAAACCTCTATGTCATAATTATTTTAAATTAAATTCATTAACAGTAAATTGCACGCAATGTGATTTTTATTTTGAAAAAAGAGAACTTACTTTAAATTACATTCATTTGCAGTAAGGTGTACGTAAAATGATGTTTTATTCTTAGAAAAAGAAATTTTTTTGTACAATTTTTAAAAAGTTATGATTTACAACCTATCCTACAATCCTCTTCCTATAAGAAATCGAACTTTCGAGCAAAATGATTAATTTGAAATATAATATTTTATGATTAATCTTCTCTATGCGTGACGCATATTATAATAAGTAGAAATCTAATATTATAAATAATATTCAAATCCTCTATGTAGTATGAATTGTAGTGATACATGGTTGTTCATGCGATAATTCTGTTTAAAAATATAATACTTTACTACAGTTTTAGAGGAAAAATGACTCACGAGCGATTGCATTAAAGGACTCTGTTTATAATACACTGTAGAGTAGAAGATGCGAGAAATCTGATATTACAAATAATATTATCCGAATTGTTTATATTGTAGTGACACATTGTTATTCATAGGATAATTCTGTTAAAAAATATGACACTTCACTACTGTTTTGGAGGGGGAATGATTCACCAGAGATCGTATAAAAGGGCTTCGTAGATCGCACATTTATTCATTTTTTTCTCGAATAGTCATCGAACTTACTGCAATGGCTCAAATCGATTGCAAAAGGATTGTGAAAGTTTTTCTGAAAGCTAGTGCGATATTATCACAATCTAATTCTGATTTACAAAGAACTCACAAGTGGATTACTTTTACACAGAAAACTATAAAATTATTTAGAAAAATTTTACATCTAAGAAATTTAAGTGTTTCTGAAAAACAAAAGTTTTTGTCGTCGATATCGTTGCTGAAGGGGATTCAACAGCGTATGAAAAAATTTTTAAAAAGGGGTGAAGGTTTTAATCTTCAACGGGAAAAGCTGAGTGATCGAGTGAAATGGCAAAATTTAGATAGTGTGTTTCTTGAGCGCATTAAATCTGGTGCTATAATAAATTTAAAAAATATAAATATTAAAACTTTTCTAAAAGATGCAGAAGTACTTTTCACGCGTAAAATAAAATGTATGTTACAAAAACACAAGGCTCTGAAAGTATATACTATTCTAGCTGCAGAATTTTCAAATGACAAAGCCGATACGCAGCAATTGGAAATAAAATATTTTAATACAAAAGCTGAAATCATAATAGAAACAACGAATTTAAAAGAATGGTGGGGAAACAATGTAGAAGATTTAATTCAGCGTGATATGGAAGAATTCCAAGAGAGAGAATCAGGATGGACACTGCATTCTATCTTAAACATAAACGTACACGTCAATAAATACAAACCTATGTTGGGGAGTTCTTATGTAAAATTACCAGAATTTATACAAAATAAAAAAGCATGTATTAATGTAAAAAATTTTGATAATGCCTGTTTTAAATGGGCTGTTCTGTCTGCATTGTATCCTGCTCATAATTCGGATCGTGTTTCAGAATACGTTAAATATGAAAAGAGCTTAAATTTTTCAGGATTAGAGTTTCCAGTAACAACAACTCAAGTACCAATTTTTGAAAAGAACAATAATATTTCAGTGAATATATATAGTTTAAAACAGTATGATAAAAAATTTGAAGTTTTACCTATATACATCACACAATCTGAAAAATCTACACATGTGAATCTTCTTCTTGTACAAAATTATTATATAAACGAAAAAGAGAATGCAGTAACAAATTCTGACTTTTTAGAGCCAATAACATATCATTATGTTTGGATTAAAGATTTGTCTCGTTTAGTCTCTAGTCAGATATCAAAATCGCACGGACAAAAATATATTTGTAGTCGATGCTTACATTTTTTTTATAGTGAAGATAAACTCAAACAACACTCAGAAGATTGTGTAAAATTCAATAAGTGTCGTATAAAACTACCAACATTAAAAAATAAATTTGTATACTTTAAAAATTTCAAATTTAAAGAAAAAGTACCATTTGTGATGTATGCAGATATTGAAAGTTATTTAAAACCAATTCAAAATAGCTCTAGCTCGGCATATCAGCAGCACGAAGCCTACAGTGTTGGATACTATTTTAAATGCAGTTATGATAATTCACTGTCATTTTATCGCAGTTATAGAGGTATCAATCCTATAAAATGGTTTGTTAACGAACTCAAGGATTTATCATTACAAGTAGAAAATATTTTAAAAAATCGAATATCAATGATAAATTTAACATTAGAGCAACAACTTGCTTTTCAACATGCAACTATTTGTCATATTTGCGAAGAAACTCTTGGTGAGAAACGTGTAAGAGACCACTGCCACCTCACAGGAAGGTAAATATATATATATATATATATATATATGGGTGATTCTCTGTGAGATCGACCGGCCGAAAAATAGACCTCACTATAACTCTGGGAATTTGTTCTAGAGGTTGCCACGAGTTACTCCAAATTTTTTCAGATTTTTTGAATTGATTGTCTTAGAGTTACAGGGGGTCAAAGTTGATAAAATTAGTTTTTTTTGCATTTTGTGCTGATTTTCGAAAATTCATAGCTCCTCAGGGAAGCATTTATCACTATAGGGACATATAACAATTTTTTCTTAAAATTTTCTCAATTTTTCAAAAAAAATACTTTTGAAATCATATATATATGTATTACAAGTCATATGTGTAATTTAAACCTTGAAATTCAAAATTTTCAAGGTACGACCCATCGGATCCCAACCAAAATTTTTGTAAAGATTGCTTATTTTAGTAGAAAAGTTTCTACGTATGTCCCAACCCATCAGACCTGCTCTATTTCTTGCTAAAAATAAAGTTATTACTCATATTTTGCTACATTTGGCCAATAATGATCTACTTCCGCCTTTATAATTATAAATTCATCTGAATTAATTATAGTATGTATAGTAGATATATATATATATAATACATAATGAGGTGATATTTCTCAATGTAATAGATAATAATTCTATATGTATAGCGACTAAAATCTGGATTAATAGTTAATTTATAAAATAGTACTTACAGTTATTGATGTGTGAGGTGGTTTTAACTTGTTTTGCCGGACTAACTAATTTGAATCACCTGTAACAAACAAAGAATAATTTATTTTAACAAAAAGAATTGTGTTCTTTAATTTAAAGTTAATTGAATTAAAAATAATAAAAGTATACATATCTGATGTTCAATGAGTCATTCACAGTATCTTCATATACACATGACTTTTGTCCAAGTGGACTTTTACACTTTAAATTTTCTCCAGGCTACAGCTCAGACACTGTTACACACGCGGAGTACGAGTTTTAGAGGGTTTTAGTGCATTTTAAACAATATATTTTATAATAAATTATTGGTCCCGGCGCGTATGAGGTTATGCAGCTGATAGCAGCAGCAGTAGAACTAAAGCTTCAGATTATACTCAACATAATAGCACGAAAGTGCGTTGGCGGCAGTTATACTCTGTATTAGGAATGAACAAGACGGCGGCGATTTTGAAAGCGCGTGCGATTTGAATAATAAATTTAGTTGGTTTTCGGCATAGTTCAATGTATAGTTTCAACCATTATTCCATAATGTAAGAAATAAACAAAATCATCATAATAAATAAAACAATCAGCTATATACATTTAAATTCTACGCGCTTTCGAAATTGTCGCCCTCTTGTTCATTCCTAATACAGGGTATAACTGCCGCCAATGCACTTTCGTGCTATTATGTTGAGTATAACCTGAAGCTTTAGTTTTACTGCTGCTGCTATCAGCTGCCTAACCTCATACGCGCCGGGACCAATAATTTATAATAAAATATATTGTTTAAAATGCACTTAAACCCTCTAAAACTCGTACTCCGCGTGTGTAACAGTGTCTGAGCTGAAGCCTGGAGAAAGTTTAAAGTGTAAAAGTCCACTTGGACAAAAGTCATGTGTATATGAAGATACTGTGAATGACTCATTGAACATCAGATATGTATACTTTTATTATTTTTAATTCAATTAACTTTAAATTAGAGAACACAATTCTTTTTGTTAAAATAAATTATTCTTTGTTTGTTACAGGCGATTCAAATTAGTTGGTCCGGCAAAACAAGTTAAAACCACCTCACACGTCAATGACTGTAAGTACTATTTTATAAATTAACTATTAATCCAGATTTTAGTCGCTATACATATAGAATTGTTATCTATTACATTGAGAAATATCACCTCATTATGTATTATATATATCTACTGTACATACTATAATTAATTCAGATGAATTTCTAATTATAAAGGCGGAAGTAGATCATTATTTGCCAAATGTAGCAAAATATGAGTAATAACTTTATTTTTAGCAAGAAATAGAGCAGGTCTGATGGGTTGGGACATACGTAGAAACTTTTCTACTAAAATAAGCAATCTTTACAAAAATTTTGGTTGGGATCCGATGGGTCGTACCTTGAAAATTTTGAATTTCAAGGTTTAAATTACACATATGACTTGTAATACATATATATATGATTTCAAAAGTATTTTTTTTGAAAAATTGAGAAAATTTTAAGAAAAAATTGTTATATGTCCCTATAGTGATAAATGCTTCCCTAAGGAGCTATGAATTTTCGAAAATCAGCACAAAATGCAAAAAAACTAATTTTATCAACTTTGACCCGCTGTAACTCTAAGACAATCAATTCGAAAAATCTGAAAAAATTTGGAGTAACTCGTGTCAACCTCTAGAACAAATTCACAGAGTTATAGTGAGGTCTATTTTTCGGCCGGTCGATCTCACAGAGAATCACCCATATATATATATATATATAATAGTAAAAAATACATATTTTGAATACTTTAACAGTAATATTATAAATAAATTATATTTTTAGGTATCGAGGTGCAGCACATGAAGAATGCAATTTAAATTATCAACATTCATACGCTATACCAGTTATTTTTCATAATTTTTCCGGCTATGATTCACATTTTTTGATAAAAGATATTGCAAATGGATTTCCCGGAAGAATGAATATTTTACCATTAAATAAAGAAACATTTATTTCATTTACGAAATACATAGATGGTAGTAAGATTAATTTTAGATTTATCGATTCTTATCGATTTTTGTCATCTTCATTGGATAAATTATCATCATACTTAAGAGAAATGAATATTCTTGAAAATGAATTTAAAAAAGATAACAAATATGCACCCATGAGCAATGAAAAATTAAATTTATTGAAAAGAAAAGGAATTTTTCCGTATGATTTTGTAGATTCTGAAGAAAAGCTCAATATTGAACGAATTCCGTCAAAAAAAAATTTTTATAATAAATTAAACGATACAGAAATATCTATATATGATTATGAACATGCGAAAAATGTATGGGAAAAATTCAACATTTCTAATTTAGGGGAATATTCAGATTTATATTTAAAAATCGACGTTTTGCTTTTAACAGAAATTTTTGAAAACTTTCGTGATAGTAGTTTATCTGCTTATGGTTTGGACCCGGCTCATTACTATACAACACCAGGACTAACTTGGGATGCTATGCTTAAATTTACAAAAGTGAAATTAGAGTTGCTAACTGATATTGATATGTTAATGTTTATTGAACGAGGCATAAGAGGTGGTGTTAGTCAATGCTCTAATCGCTATGCTCGTGCCAATAATAAATACATGAAAACTTACAATCCAGAAGAAGAATCTAAATATCTCATGTACTTTGACGCTAATAATTTATATGGGTGGTCTATGCAAAAATTTTTACCTTATGGTGATTTTAAATGGGTGGATTCTAATACAGATTTTAATGTACCCGACGACTCTGAATTTGGTTATATTCTAGAAGTTGATTTAGATTATCCCGAAGATCTTCACGATTATCATAAAGATTTACCATTTTGTCCAGAGCATAAAATACCACCAGGTTCGAAACAAAATAAATTATTAACCACTCTTGAAAGTAAATCGAGATATGTTTTACATTATTGTAGTCTAAAACAAGCTTTAAAAAATGGATTAAGACTTACGAAAATTCATAGAATTTTACAATTTAGACAGAGAGCATGGTTAAAAGAGTATATTGATTTAAATAGTCGGATGAGGCAAGTAGCTAAAAATGACTTTGAAAAGAATTTATATAAGTTAATGAATAATGCAGTTTTTGAAAAAACCATGGAGAATGTACGCAATAGAGTTAACGTAAAATTAATAACAAAATGGGAAGGAAGGTACGGCGCAGAAGCTTTAATTTCTAAACCAGAATTCCATAGTCGTACTGTTCTTGATGAAGATCTTGTGCTGGTTGAGTTAAAGCAATTTGAAATTATTATGAATAAACCAATTTATGTCGGACTTTCTGTTTTGGATTTATCAAAAACTTTAATATACGATTTTCATTATAATTATATGAAACGAGAATTTTCTGAAAACTGTAAACTACTTTACACAGACACAGATAGTTTATTATATGAAATTTGTTGCGATGATATTTATAATATTATGAAGCGTGATATTCATCATTTTGATACTTCTGATTATTCACCTAATAATATATTTGGATTACCACTTGTAAACAAAAAAATTGTTGGTTTAATGAAAGATGAATGCAATGGTAAAATTATGACTGAATTTATAGGTTTAAGAAGTAAAATGTATAGCATTCGTATTGAAGGAAAAGATTATATAAAAAAAGTTAAAGGTGTAAAAAGTTGTGTAGTAAATAAAACCATTTCTTTTAATGATTATTTAGAATGTTTAAAAAATTCTTCAGTTTTATATAGAAATCAAAATTTAATTAAATCGAAATCACACAATGTACAAAGTATTACACAAACGAAATTAGCTTTAAGCCCATACGATGGTAAAAGATATTTAATTTTAAATGAAACTGATACGCTGCCATGGGGGCACTATAAAATTTATAATAGAGGTGGAAACTGATTGTAAATGTAAATAAATTATAAAACAATAAAAAAGCAAATAAAAAATAATGAATGTTACTTATTTCCTATTCACAAATAATCATATTTATTATTCAACTTTATTTCACAAAATAATACACTTAATTTCACAATTTCTTTATCATTAAGAAAATAATTTTTGAAAGGTGTAGCTTATGATTGATTTTAATTTTACAAACATTTATTTAACCCTTACAAATCTGATTTATTGATCCAACTATTGTGTGAATCATCAAATCCTAACCATTTTACATAAAATTGATTCCCACGCTTTTTCAATACTTTCTCTATAAGGTAAACATCTGGATACTTGGCTTTGAGGAGTTCTTGTTCATAAAAACCACCAGAAATAGGCTGATCTTGATAGTCAGTTAGTTTATACGTATAAATTGGATAAGTTGGCATAATCTGACTAATAGTGAAAATCTCAGTTGACCAGTTAGGTGTATAACCTTTCTCAAATACTTGTTTCATTTTACTGACTCGAACTTTATCTCCAACTTTGAATTTAGCTTTTTTTCTACTTTCTTGACTATTTAATCGAGAGAATCGTTTAAGAACTTTAACTTCATTGACTTTGCTAACATCTTGAGGCTTCATTCCAATAGTGCGATGTTTGCTATTATTGTACTCTGTTAGTAAATTAGGTAAGATATCGAACCATTTATAGTTCCCTCTTAAACTAAATTGCATCCACATTTTGTTTTTGAGTGTACGATTGAAGCGTTCACAGATGGAAGCTTTTAGATTACTGTATGTTGAGTAGAGATTGATACCATATTCCTTCATGAGACCACCAAACGAGGAATTGTAAAATTCTTTTCCTCGATCGGTATGCAGATTTTTTGGTTTACGACCTCGCTTGAAAACAGATTTCATTGCTGCTGTAACTGCATTACCAGTCTTCTTCTTTACTGGTACTGCCCAAGCGTACTTTGAAAAAATGTCAATAACCGTTAGCAAATACTTATAACCTTTGTTTTCTCGAGCGTAAGGTTGCATCTCCACTAAATCAGCTTGCCAGGTCTCATCAAGACCACGTACTATAACTCTACGACGTTGATAATTACACCGAGCTGGCTTATGAAGTTCGTCCACAACAGTTTTCCTTTTATGAGACATTGATTAAAGGTTTATTCTTGAAGTCTTGTATACCCTTGATATTTTGACTTATCAGATTGACTGACGGGACGATATGGCTCATAACCTTTCTGTTTTGGATATGATTCAGTATTTGTTGAGTACTGAGGCAACTTAAAACCGCAACTAGGTCGGTATTCAACTTCTTTCTTATCCCTTTTGCTTTTATCCATGTTGATTCAACAAACGTATTAATGACACTGAGAAAGTTCTTATAAAAATTTACTATTTATACAGTCTTCATTACTTCCATGACGTTATTTTACTTTCACTATTGTCTTCAGATTTGACATTAACTTGAACGTTTTTGAACAACATATCGTATAGCTGAGTTATTGCCAAGTCTATTTTTTTAAACTGCTCAGCATTATTATTTTTGAATATTTGGAGAGATGATTTTACCTCATTGATTGTTTCTCTCGCATCATCATTCTTACTTTTTAACACTTGGATAGATGATTCTATACTATCGAGTAATTTTTTCATATCACTCGTAGTATTATTCATTTCTAAATCAATTAAACTCTTAAGGGTTGCATAATTCACAGCATCGTTGGGGAGTTGTGGATTTGCAATATTGCATAATCTTTTACCCTCAACGTCGTACTGACCATCAATAGTGAGTTTATAACCAACGCCCGGAGGACCACGAAGGTCTCTGGTGTGAATTGACTGACGACCAAACACATCAATGCTCATTTTGCTACTAACTAAAATATATTTTCTACATCGATTAATATATCAAGTTAGCCTCACGCAATTCTTCAATGATGGAAATAATCTCATTTGTATGACTATTATTACCAGCTGATTTCTCAGCTATGAGCAATCGTAGACGATCAACTAATTCATTAGGATCGTCCCAAAATATATAATCCATAAGAGTTCCTTTTCGTGCAATTTTATGTTGAGGTAATAACCCTTTACCGGATGGACTTTTTCTTAGAAATAGTGGTGCAATTATTTGATTATATTTATTACTATTTTGCCTACGTATAGGCTGCCCAACACTGTAATGTCTTCGGTGAGCATTCGTGGCTTCAAGAATCTTTTTATAATTTAGCATATCATTGGAATCAATTAAAGTAGTATCTGGATTTTGCTTGTATAATAGTTCTAATAAACCTTTTGTTTTTGGATAATTAGTACTTGAAACTTTTATATTTTTATCTGTGATTTCTATAGGTGAATCACCAATCATAAGTACTTTACCACTTTGATGTACTCCATATATGTCGTCGAGATATTTATGACTTTTCTTCGAGGATTCTGAATGTTTACTAATCTTTTGTGTATTTTTTCCATCATCTTCGTTTTCTTCATCAACAGATTTTATACTTTGAAATGAAGTATCAGTTGTTTCATTTATAACTGTATCATTTGAAGCTGTACTCTGATCGTCGTAATCCTCATCATGTATATTAAAATCATTTCTAATACATTGTTTATTTTCTAGTTTTTGTTTAATATCTGGTTTAGTCTTTTCTTTTATTTTCACCAGTTTCTCTAACGGATCTACTACAGGCTTTAAAGTTTCACCCAAAGCCTTTTCAATACTAGCTCTACCTTGCTTCAATATTCTATGTTTACGTCTAATTGCTTCTCTAACTTTTGTAATTTGCTGCTTAAGTATATCCTTTTCACGTTTAAAGTCTGCCATGTTGACTCTGGAACGATTCATACTCTACTACATGTTATAACGTCTAATCTTTCTTATATATTTGTAACAAAACAATCAAAGCCTTTTCTATATCTCCCCTTATTAATTTCTCGTTCTTTATCTATAAGAAGAAATCCATGCTTGCCATCTTTCCAGCATACAGAGCATAAATTTTTGAATTTCTCATATGTCATATCAGAATTCACATGGTCATCATATATATGTTTAAGATTAACATCGTCTTGACGAAAAACCACTAAAACATTTACGTTATCGCGTAATAAATGTTTTGGAATATGAGCGTATGATTGACAGAGATAGAAACAGTCTACGTTTTTATGTCTCCCCATGCAAAAGAAGGCTTTGATATTGTTTTGTTTTTCGCAAGCGACATCATCGAAAATCATGAGTGAATTAGGTAACACGTCATCAGGTGCTACAACTGTATCATGTTCACTGAAGGGAAAATATTGTATACCATCTAAAGGTTGTAAAAGTTGTTCGAGAAATGTGTACTTAGGCTGTTTCAATGACTTAGAATAAATGTATATATTTTCAAACTTTAGTCCATTAGGATGTGTAATAAGAGTGAGCAATGCGTTAGTTTTGCCACAATTTGATGGTCCACAAAATACTGCTCTTATGTTATCAGGAAATAATTCACCATGTCGTTTTCGCACTCTTTGCTGTCCTGCTACAGTATCAAAATTTGATACTGGTAGCCTTACTTTATGTTCTTGAAAATCCATATGGACGCTTTCTCGGCTTGTAAGCAACTATGGATGAAGCTATAAAAATCTTGCTTTTAAGCTATTCAAATCAGTCTAAAGCTGTCTGCTGATGAAATATGATCGTACATAAGCAAACAAAAGGTTGTGGCCTTTTCAATAAACTTATTAATAAGCTTCCGATAGAGTTGCATCTTCCAGGATATCAGTATTGTGGTCCTGGTACTAAACTAACGGAACGCATTGCACGAGGAGATCCTGGAATTAATGCTCTTGATAGAGCTTGCAAGGAGCACGATATAGCTTACTCGAAGAATCGAGAAAACGTTGAGTCAAGAAACGTAGCAGATAGAATTCTAGCTGCAAAAGCCTGGCAGCGAGTTCGTGCTAAAGACGCAGGGATTGGTGAAAAAGCAGCTGCCCTCGCTGTAGCAAGTGCCATGAAGGTGAAATCTAAGATAGGAATGTCTCTAAAAAAACGGAAAAGACCATCTATTTCATTGGCTAAAATAATAAAAGCCGCCTCCGGATCTGCTATTCCGAGCAAAAACTCTCGTACAGTTATTCGTAGCACTTTAAAAAGTGCTCGTGACGCTGTAAAAAAGTTTGGGGGCAAGAAAAATGTACGCGTTCCACGAGTATTGCAAGTTCCCTCAAAAATTGGTGGATTCCTACCTTATCTTATTCCAATATTTGCTGGTTTGAGTGCAACCGGTGCACTAGCAGGTGGTGCAGCTGGTATTGCTAAGGCTGTGAACGACGCCAGTTCTGCAAAACGTCAGCTTGAAGAAAGTCAAAGACATAATAAAACTATGGAAGCTATAGCACTCGGTAAGGGTCTCTTTCTGAAACCTTATAAAGAGGGCTATGGTCTTTATCTAAAGAATGGACAAGGCTTAAAAAAAAATGGACGAAACATAAGGAAAAAAAAAACTTCAAATTGCCGCACCGCGCATTAACCGACGCGGATCTTATAAAATATGCTCAAATTTTGAAAATTCCACATTTTCGTGGCGTTTACATGCGAAATGCACTACCATTGAAAGGTCCAAATTATTGTGAATCAGCGATCGTTAATCTTGATGATGAAAGCGGACCTGGTACACATTGGGTTGCTTATCGTAAACGAGGCAACAATGTTGTATATTTTGATAGTTTTGGAGACTTACAACCTCCTCAAAATCTTATGGAGTATTTGAATGTAAGCGAGGTCAAATACAATTACAAGCGTTATCAAGACTACAATACCTACAACTGTGGACATCTATGCTTAAAATTTCTTTCGAATGATATATAAATGTTGAATATGCTTTATTTTAAGTCAGTATTGGTCGAATAGTCATGGAATATTCATTAACTCTGAGCTTGTCTGGAACTTCATCTGTACTTGAAGCTGAATATTTTCCACCGCTTGAACTTTCACCACATAAAAATTACGTTCTTGGGCTTGTTGAACTTTTAACGTTTAATTCAATACCTAACATCGATATTGGTAACAATAAGTTTTACGTTGGAGACGACGTTATAACTTTACCTACAGGTAGTTACGAAATTGAGAATATTGAGAAGAGGCTGAAAGAAGATCTAGAATCTAAAAATATATCAATCAAACTTAAACCGAATAACAACACTCTTCGCAGCGTTATAAAGTGTAGCCAATCAATCAACTTTCAACCAGAAGATTCTATTGGAAAACTGTTGGGCTTCACAAACCGGATATTACCTCCAAATATTAATCACGAATCTGATTTACCAGTAACCATTCTCAAAGTTAACGCTTTGCGTGTTGAATGTAATATTACGTCTGGAGCATACATAAACGAGAAGAAAGCGCATACAATACACGAATTTTTTCCAGCTGTATCATCAGGCTACAAAATTATCGAAGTTCCATCTCCAATTATTTACTTACCAGTTACTGTAAAGACTATTAACAAATTACAACTTCGACTCGTCGATCAAGATGGAAATTTAGTTAATTTTCGTGGTGAAGTTATAACAATTAGAGTACATATTAAATCGATTTAATTATGGGTATTGTATACAATACTAAAGTGGGTACAGGTTATATTAATACATCACCATGTCACCAAGCAATCAGTCGTCGACGAGAGTTCAAAGCGCTAACACGGCAAAACATAAAGTTTCTAAGAAGTCTAGGATTAAAAGTTGTTCTTGGAAAAAAATAACTTGTATAATATTCTGTTGTTTTCAACGAAATGGAGGAGGTTCTTAGAATTCAATCACCCATCGTATTCGATGAATCCGTTGCGCATTACGAGATTCATGCGCATCAACCCTATACTTTATCAAACTTCAACAATAGTGACGAAATTCGTATAGGCATACAACATCAAGATTTGTGTGTGCTACCATCGCGTAGTTCATTACATATATGTGGAAAATTACAAAAAGCTGATGGTACAGCTGTTGTAGGCACAACGTTTGTAAACAACGCCATATTACATCTATTTGAAGAAATTCGCTATGAGTTAAATGCAATTGAAATTGATAGATGCAAGAATGTAGGCTTGACTAGTTTAATGAAAGGCTTTGTATCATTTAGCCCTAGTCAAAGCTCAGTAATTAAAAATGCAGGCTGGCTTGGAATTGATGAGACTCAAGCAGATTTGGTAGATCGTCAGGGTAATTTTGACATATCAGTACCACTTAGTATGATCTTAGGGTTTGCTGAAGATTATCGAAAAATCGTAGTAAATGCAAGACATGAACTTATTCTAACTAGATCGAATTCAGATTTGAATTCAGTGGTACAAACTCAAGTAGCAGCAGCCGGTGCAAATGTTTACGAGAATATCAAAGTGGAAATAACTAAAATTGAATGGTTAATGCCATATGTTATGCTCTCAGATAAACGTAAGATTAATTTGCTTAATTACTTAGAAAAGGATAAGCCAATAGCTATGAGTTTTCGTAGTTGGGAACTATATGAATATCCCTTACTACCTAGTACATCGAAACATGTATGGACTGTCAAGACTGCTAATCAGCTGGAGAAACCTCGCTTTGTTATTCTAGGTTTTCAGACAAATCATAAAGGACAAAAAGCGGCAAATGCTAGTCGCTTTGATCATTGCAATATCAGCGACGTTAAACTTTTTCTTAACTCTCAGCACTATCCGTATGGAAATCTCAATCTTAATATTAATAATAATCAATATGCTGTATTATACGACATGTATGCAAATTTCCAAAATGCATACTACAATAAAGAGGCTAACCCTATATTGAAAAAGACTGAGTATCTGTCCCACGCTCCTCTATTTGTCATAGATTGTTCAAAACAAAATGAGTCATTGAAGCAAGCTTCAGTTGACGTACGTCTCGAATTTGAGACTAGAGCAAATATTCCTGCTGGTACATCTGCTTATTGCCTCATCCTACACGATCGTATAGTTGAATACAAACCTATAAGTGGGGATGTTAAAAAAATTGTTTAAAGAGTGGGGAAAATAATATAAAAGCTATAACAGTTTATTACAAGTAGTTAGTCAAAATGGAGTACATGTTAGATGTGCAAGGATTCAAACAGTCTGTGAACGAATTCGTTATTAAAGAACTAGCTATAGTTCCGCTACACTTGTATTTGAAACCATTAGTGTTTTTATTTAAACCTCCAGTGCCATGGAGCAGACTCCCAGACAAGTATAGATATGAAAATCTATGGTTGGAACATAATTATCATGGTTTATCTTGGAGTTCAGGAGAGCTACCATATGAAGAGCTTGAAAATATTCTTAAAACTGTTTTACACAACGCAAGCATTGTGTATGTGAAAGGAGCCGAAAAAAAGAAATGGCTTGAGAAATTCAATTTTCACGTACGTGATTTGGGTGAAATGGGCTTTCCATCACTGCAGAAATTGAAAAGCCGAATTTTAGAACCTCTCTGTCCACGGTATCCGTCGTTTTTCCCGAATGCAATTTCACGAACAGCTATTTTCACGAACAGCTGTTTTCACGAATATCCTTTTTCACGAAATCATTTTTCACGAACCTATTTTTTCCCGAAAAGCAATGTTCACGAACATGAAACAGCAAATTGTGTGTATAAAATATATTTGTTACAAAAATATTTATTACAAAGAAATGTTGCTGCCGATCAATTCCAAAAATTCTAATTCTTTTCCTTCTAATTTATAACGGTCGTATTCACTCGCAATAGCTTGTAGTCTTGCTTGATATTCCAACCACTTTTTCTTAGGTGCTAATTTTACTCTTTTCTTCAGACACATTTCGGTAATAGCTATTTCCGAATCTGCTTGCTCTTTCTGAATGTGCTCAAGCAACGAAAATAGATGCGGATGGGGTTTACCAACGAGAGTCATAAAACGATTATGCCAGCCCTCGCTGACGTTATTAGTCTTATGTTCACCGTTTAAAAAAAGAAAAAATTTTATTTAAAAATTTTTTAGATAGGTATGAGCTGCAAAAGCGAGATTTACTTTGAAAGTTCCGTCCATAGACCAAACGTTGCTATCTCTTAATAACTCTAAGTTTCGTCTAGTAGCAAATACAATGACTCTCTGCCGTTCGCCTTTTTCGTCAAAAATTAAGAAATTATCTCCGGTAAGCGTCTTCTTAAACCTCTCTGGTAAGTCGTCTAATTCACTTAACTTTGTAGGATTTCGTGGCAAATTTTGACGACGCACTGTGCGCATGGATCTTTTAAGGTTTTCTCGCTCTGGTAAGCGAGAAAGAACGCGCTGTGACAAACCTTGTACTTCATCACGTAAAATGGCAGATGGAGGTCTCTCAGGGTTTGCTTTCGCTTCTTGTTTCATGTTAAATTTAACTATTTCGGACTGACATTCGTCTTGATCGGGAGGATGGGAGTGTACAGAATGTTGTGGGCCCTTATAAATTATTGGGACGTCCTCATGACGTGCGAGGGAAGATATTGCTCGAGCACGACATTCCTTTTTACGTAACCGAACGCAGTCCCAGTACGTTTTTCCCAATTCTTCTTTGTCCCTCGATTTGTAATATAAAAATCCATTTATAATGAGCTTACTACCAATTAACAAGACTTGCTCAGAACACTCAGACATTTTTTACAAAAATTTTGTTGATTTGTTTACAGCTATATTTTCCTTATTTATTTACGGAGGTTAGTTACAAAAACAAAAGTTCAATCGTGAAACTAGCGGCATTCGTGAAATGTGTGTTCGTGAAAAGTGCTGTCGGGAAATTTGTTTTCGTGAAAAAGGATATTCGTGAAAACAGCTGTTCGTGAAAATCGCTGTTCGTGAAATTGCATTCGGGAAAAACGACGGTAATCCTGTCCACACCACAAACTAGCATTCAAGGTCAACTGTGCACATAGAAATATATTGTTAATGAAAAAATTTTATCAAGACAATACACCGTCTTTGGAGAGATCGCTCAGACAATTTTATCTTACAGAGCATCTATCATTTATGACTCCTACAGATATCAAGGGGCGCGGTAGCGCCTCGATGGCAAGTATAAGGTACGTCAGTACATACGCCGCCGTCGGGCGCTATAGCCAGACCCTATATACGTCTCATAGGCCCTGTTGGAGATGTGACATTCGGTTTTCTTCGCATTAAGAGCTTTGTTTCTCACTTATGAGCACTCAAATGAAAGCTTGGAATAAAACTAGCAAAATCACTTCAGGATCATATATTGTGAAATGGCTTCTATCAAAAGATATTATGAAATGAAGTTTCGGGGTCACGAATTCTTCAACGCGAAAATTCTTCTCCCGTGGCGAAAAATGTTCTCCCCGGAAGTACGTCATAGTTCGTGACGTCAGCTCTACGCATACTATTGCTTGCATCTATACAGTTCATCAAGTGTACAGAAGAGCATTCTCTTATACGAAAATTCTTCTCCCGGAGAAATTGTTCTCCGCGGAAGTACGTCATCGTGACGTCAGTCTACTCTACGTATACTATTGTATGTTACGTATATATGTGTGTATGTACAGTTTATATACCGTGTGTCCCAGGTGAAACTGTCGATGCTGAGAGTGTGGGTGGAAAAAATTTCAGCATCAAAAACTATGGTGAAAAAATTTATGGGGGTGTAGGGTGATCCCGGCGGCTGAGCGTGTGCAAGCCACATGTTTCGTATTCAAAAACGCTGCACTCAAAAAATTTAAATTTTGCAAAATTAATATTTTTTGAACAGGCACTTAATTCTACAGAAAAGGCTGAATTCAACAGAATTTGAATGACAAAAATCGAATGGTAACTTCTTGAGATATCGAGACTACTTTGATAATTGTCACTTTTAGGATTGTGAATTGATAAAAGTGAAAATTCTCCGATTTTTGTGATTCAAATTTTGACAGTATTAAAGAACCTTACGCATGAATGTTGGTACGTTAAAAACAATCTTGATGTAAAAATTGTTGATTTGAAAAATGCCAGAGAGGAACCTTAGCTTTTTATTACACCGGTGGACAGACTCTTGCCTAAAGCGGTCGAATGAGGGTTACCCGTGTAATTACCTCCCATAAACAAAATTTTTCCACTTCGTACACGTGTTGCACGGCATTAGAAAAAAGTTTACACTTGCAATTTTCAAATCAATAATTTTTACATAAAGATCGTTTTTAACGTACTCACATTCATGTGTAAAGCTCCCTAATACTTACAAAACTTGAATCACAAAAATCGGAGCATTTTCACTTTTATCAATTCACAATCCTAAAAGTGACAATTATCAAACTAGTCTCGATATCTCAAGAAGTTACCACTCGATTTTTGTCATTCAAATTCTGTTTAATTCAGCCTTTTCTGTAGAATTAAGTGCCTGGTTAAAAAATATTAATTTTGTAAAATTTAAATTTTTTGAGTGCTGCGTTTTTGAATACGAAACATGTGGCTTGCACACGCTCAGCCGCCGGGATCAGCCTACACCCCCATAAATTTTTTCAGCATAGTTTTTGATGCTGAAATTTTTTCCACCCACACTCTCAGCATCGACAGTTTCACCTGGGACACACGGTATGTGTGCAGACGAGACGAGCAGACGTATCTATTTATTATTTTACAATACAATAACACATGCAGTGTTAATAATATATAAATAAATAAGTACTTTCTTTCTTTCTTTCTTAATAAATATACGATTATGATGATACGATAATAATCTAGTGAAGTGATATTATTTTCAAAAAAATCTGCAAATATGTAAAAGTGTGTTTGAAGAAAACTGTCAGATATAATTAAGACGTCTCACAAACATGACTAATAAGCTAAAATTAGATAAGTATTTAGTTTTTAGTTTTTTATAAAAATACAATATAATGAAAGATTTTTTGAACTGATTCTTTGTTAAAATGTTCACTTTTATTTTTCAGGTTGGAAGGCATACGACTACCATATTATAGGAAATACATAAGAGATTATAGAAAAGAATTTTCTTGTGATGTGACAAGTTAGTGTAGTGTTAAGAATGTGTCTACGAAAGTTTCTACGGTTGTTGACATAGCTATTCAATATTATTAAATTTTTTCTGTTGTTTCGTGAGAGGTTACAACTCTCAGGCTGTATAAGTATATTGAAAGGAATCCGTGTGACAAGCTAGTGAAAGTGTTGTATTTTCATCGCTGAAGTATCGAAGAAAGTTTCTACAAAATTTGCAGTCCATCTGGTCATTACAAATTATCAAGTTCTTTGGACTTCTAGAAGAATAGCTGTCATAAGCGCAAGTATCTTGTAAGTATAAATAATATACACAAGTTTTTAGATTTTATACTGTATATTTTTTTAAAATTATACATTAATTCTGTGGATTCACTCCTTGTGGAGGATCCTCTCCTTCTGGAGCATCTTCTCCGTGAAACACTTCTTGTGTTCTTTGCTTGGCCAGGTCCGAGCGTGTCTCTTCTACATTGGACCTGGCCATAAAATTTATGAATTCAGCTAAATTCTTCAGGTTTTGCTGGTAGGGATTCAGCCTCCTTCAATTGTATGTTGCAAAAGTTGCAAAAGTGTTTAGCAAAGTCGATTTTCTATGCAATCAGAAGCAATCATTAACTAATAGTTTATATAATAAGTATTTAGTTTTATTTTTTATAGATATTCAATATAAATAAAGAATTTGTGAACTGATTCTTTGTTTAAATATTCTCTGTTATTTTTCAGATTATGAGGTTATGAAGCTGTCAGTTTATATATAAAAGAAGTAATTGTGACAAGAGAATTTTTATTGAAGAAGGTCTGATATTGAGATCTGCAGTATTGTGAAAAAAGTATATTTTCTTTAGTTTATACCTGTCTAGCAGAAGTGTAAGTTTTTTATTATTATATTCAATCTTCCACGCAAGAAAGTTTCTACAATTGTGGAAGTGCTTATGTTAACTTTTCCTATCGTCTCCTGGGAGATAGACTCTGAGGCTGTACGTCGAAAAGAATTCTTATGAATAGATAGTATGAGTGTTTTATTTTCTTGGTTCAGAGAATATTCAGTTTATGTAAGGAAAAAATTATTTTCTATTGTGAGAAGCTAGTGAAGTGTCAAGAATATGCATCGCTCATGCATGAAAGTTTCTAAGTTGTTTAAGTGTATATGAATAGTTCATAACTTTTCCTATCGTCTCCTGGGAGATAGACTCTGAGGCTGTACGTCGAAAAGAATTCTTATGAATAGATAGTATGAGTGTTTTATTTTCTTGGTTCAGAGAATATTCAGTTTATGTAAGGAAAAAATTATTTTCTATTGTGAGAAGCTAGTGAAGTGTCAAGAATATGCATCGCTCATGCATGAAAGTTTCTAAGTTGTTTAAGTGTATATGAATAGTTCATAACTTTTCCTATCGTCTCCTGGGAGGTAGACTCTCAGGCTGTTCGTCGAAAGGGATTCTTATGAATAGCTAGTGAAAGTGTTTTATTTTGTTTTTAAATTACCGTCAATATTTCCTAAAAATTTTTTAAATTGTTCCAAAGTCTAATTTTGGTACATTTATGCATTTATTAGAGAGAGATGGAAAGATAGTTCCTTCTGCTAGAGCTTAATTTGCTCTGTCTGCAAAAATATTTTTTAAAATTTATTTTTTAATGAAACTAAATAAAAATGATTAATGAGTATGGATGTATTGATTATAATTAATGGTTTATTGACTTTTATATAAGTCAAATATCCTTGAAACTATTATATATGGAGTATATGGCACCCGGGTGCGCTTTTCAAAGTATAAAATCTTGATTAGTTTATTTTAATTATTATAAATGTTAAAACTGAATGTATAGGGATATTCTATAGTATTTTTATAATGTCGTGCAACAAAATTCCTCTGGATTACGCTAATATTTCACTGTTTTACCTACATTTTTTTAACAAGTCATTTTTAATAAACTTGTGCTTTTTAATAAATGAGCTGTTATATTTATTTCTCACAGAGAAACCAAGACCTGTGATATTCTGGGACTTTTACAGGTTCTTTTATAATGAGTTAAGCTATCTTTTCAAATGTTTGTGTCTTCGATATTGATGATCGATCAAGCTGAACACTTGTTTTTAAGGCTTAAAAGGTTTATACGTAGAAGCACTCAGAAGCATTTAGGTCACTCTGAAAATTAAAAATAACTAAGTTTTCATTAAACATACCGATCAGAGGGATATCATGAGAAATTTGAAGTTTACCATATAGACCAATTTCAAAATAATTATCATATAAGGCATTCAAAATCGAAGAGCTGAAAATTGGTCTAGACGATTAACTTTAAATTTCATATGCTATCCCTCTGATTGATTTGCTCAATTCAAAAATAGTTATTTTGAATTTTCAGAATGCCCAGAGTTCAGGCAGTATCCAGAATGTGGGTTGAGCGTCTTTTTTTCTAAAAGGTAAAAAGATCATACAAGTTTTCAAGCCCAAAAAAAAGCTAGTGAAAGTGTTGTGTTTGCATCATTTATTTATCATTGAAAGTTTTTACAGATTTGCAGTGGATGTTTTCCTATTTATAATTATTCTATAAGTTCAGAAGGCAAGTGGTTTAGAATTTGTTCGCAATTTGGAGAGAGCAAGTACACTCAGATTCCAGATGTAACGAGCTTTTCTCAAGGGAAAAGCATTTTTTGTTTAGTATACGGTAACGAGAACTTATGAAGGCATACAACTATCAGATTTTACAAGGAAAGAATTCTTTTGACATGACAGCTAGTGAAATTTTCATTTTTTAGTATCGACGAAAGTTTTTATAGTATTCAATATTGAACAGCTCAAATATAGTCTAGATGATTTTTAGGGAGACCTACCTGAAAATTTAAACACTAATTTTATGAAATCAACCGTGTAAGTATTTATGTGAAAGTCATACAGGGGATACCACAACTTCACTGACACTATTTTTTACAAGTTTTCATAAAGTTTAAATTCGATTACAGTTTTCTAAACGTTTACCGAATTAGGTGGGTGGCATTAAAAATGATAATACGTCTATCATAAAGAATCATAGGGATATTGGAAACTAACTTACATATACTTCTTTTTATTCTAAATATTATTTGCATTATTCTATAATATAGATTAAACAATTGTGAAGGATATGATGTAAACTTGTATAAATATTAAAATTCTATATCACTCATGTTCTGCATGACAATAGTATACGTAACGTACAAATGCTTTCAAGAAAGCAGTTATCAGTTAATTAATTAGCAATAATTTTAGAAGTACAGATTTCTTTGATGTATATTTGCGAAACAAATCATTATGGAACTTAACATAAAATTTAGTGTCAATAAAGGAAAAAAAACGCGCTATTCTATTTACCTCGAGGGTGGTGTGGAAAAGATATATTTCTTAGTGAATAATAATGATCTAAAAAAACTATTTACTCTACAGATAGTGTCTAAAAAATAATTATTATTATTATTACAATAATTCATGAGCAAATGTACATTAATATTTTAAATTTACTACTTATTTAGTTGATGTTAACTATTCTTTGTAATTTACATATTATATACCTTTTAAAAGTAGTGAAATCTCTCTCCCCCCCCCCTAAACAAACCTTTCCAAGGTAAAAGGCTGGCAAGTATAAGGTCGTTTCTTCATGTAAAAATTAAAGATTAATTTTACAACTCTTGATAACATTAATGTAAAAAAAACTCTTAATAACACTTATGCAGACAAAACAAAACTTTTATTAATATTCATACAGACAAAATAAAAATTCTTAGAGCTTACTCTAAAATTCAACTTTAATTTTCAAACTTCGACAACTCTTATGTAGTCGAAATTATAAGTGCTGTATTCTATACATTTATTTAATTATGGAAATTAAAGATCTTGATAACACTTATATAGACAAAATACTAGTAGCTTTACTGCATACTCTTAAGACGTGTTGATATTATAATCGTCAGATCAACAAATAATATATCTTCTTTCCTCTTGTGAATAAGTGATCGAACACAAATACTGGAAGAATTTGTGATACTTATAGATCAAGTTGGAAAACAAATAATTATGTTAGAATGAATGTCTTCTTTTACCTATTCAATGAGTTAATCACAACCACTCAAATCATGATGCTTATGCATTAAGCTAAAAAATCCGAAACTCTCATGTATGAAAATATGAACGTATAACCATCTTCGCGTTAAGGGTCTGTTGGACAGATTACCATTTCTTTAGTGTCACTTCTCCTTCGATTATCTATACCTTCGATTTGACATAAATTCTCATTTTAATTTTAAGAAAAGAAAGTTATGATATCAATAAATAAATTGGCAAGTTTTATGTTATAAAAAGTAATTGTTTACAAATAAATAAATAACCGATTAAATTGAGGAAGGATTATAAATATATGTGTTCATATAAACACTCAATTAAATTGCAGCATGTGAACAGGTGGATAGCCTGTGAAAAGGTACAGTCGGGTACAATTAAAACTTTGAATAATTACGACTGCTGCCACGTTGTGTACATGTAATAGAATGGTATGATGTTCTTACATGACATTATCACATGACAAATGTGCCCATAATATGTAGTAATATCATGTTTGTTTAAAATTATTATGTAATTTAACAAGATTGTTTCGCATCATGAAAACTTTTTCATTTATTTATGGAAGCTACGAGCGGATGTACAATCAACTCTACTTAGTAATTCAGTAATTGTATTGCTATCCTTATTTCATTAAAAATCTATGTCCAGGACGATTATATACAATTATATATATGAGATTTAAATTCTGTTGATTTACATACATTTAAAAAAAACAGGAACAAATTCTATCATGTAGAACGCAATTTTTTGACGGAAAAACTTGCCGCCCCGTCCTATCATAGATAATCGATGAACCACTAAATGTCAGTGTAATTAACAATATCATAAAATTTTTAATATAGTTAATTTATCGTCCTATTATCCTATAATGGGTACTACATAATTATTTGTTTTCCAACTTGATCTATAAGTATCACAAATTCTTCCAGTATTTGTGTTCGATCACTTATTCACAAGAGGAAAGAAGATATATTATTTGTTGATCTGACGATTATAATATCAACACGTCTTAAGAGTATGCAGTAAAGCTACTAGTATTTTGTCTATATAAGTGTTATCAAGATCTTTAATTTCCATAATTAAATAAATGTATAGAATACAGCACTTATAATTTCGACTACATAAGAGTTGTCGAAGTTTGAAAATTAAAGTTGAATTTTAGAGTAAGCTCTAAGAATTTTTATTTTGTCTGTATGAATATTAATAAAAGTTTTGTTTTGTCTGCATAAGTGTTATTAAGAGTTTTTTTTACATTAATGTTATCAAGAGTTGTAAAATTAATCTTTAATTTTTACATGAAGAAACGACCTTATACTTGCCAGCCTTTTACCTTGGAAAGGTTTGTTGCATTCTTACCTAGAGAATTTCTCATAACGATTGCAGCTAACAGTATCGAACAAGCTTAGGATAAATTACCACATCATTTGAAGTTAGATTCGGAAATCTTGCTGTGTTTACGGTGTCGAGAGCACAATTCCATTCAAAGCGGAACCCCACCTTTACGAAGAGATTGCTTAGAGTGTCAAAAACTATATTAACTTTAAATAGTGATATGGAAAAAAAACGAGTACATTTTCAAGAAAAGCCAACCATTCATTTAATGTATGCATGGACATATGCATATAAAAATGCGCGATGTAGAGAGTGGGAACAAGCAGCAAGAGATCGAGAGCGTTTTAAATTTAAAATTGCTAGATTAAGTCATATTATTGAATCAGTACTTATAAAAAAATTTAAAAAATTATCTATTAAGTAATACTGAACAAGATGTTCGTTTACATATGTACACATTTTTTAAATAAAAATGCAATAAGTAATTAATTAAATTTGAAATTTTAATAAACTTTTACATACTCTCCTATCCCCTCCCCCCCAGCACTTGTAGACATACTTTATGTATCCCATTGTCTGCATAATAAACATTTTATTTGTAAGTATGGATTCAGCTCACAGCGATCTTGGTAAAAAATGTAACCTGATCGCTACTGCATCATTGCCGCTCCGGAGTACGCGTGCGGGATCGTGAGAGAATCTTCCCGATTCCTCAATTGTTTTGTCTATATCAATTGACAGATGAAAGCGTATGGTGAATCATTATCGTTGCGGAGTACACGCGAGAATCTTCGCGAAATGTTGATAAAACTGTAACCTGATCGCAGAGAGAGAATCTTCGCGAATATTCATACCTGCGAGGAGCGCTCCTTACTCGCACCTGTAAACTCACCTGTGGCAACGCTCCTTACTCGCACCTGTAAACTCACCTGTGAGGAGCGCTCCCCACGCACACCTCTACTACTCAGGTGAGTTGCGAAACTCACCTGCAGTACGCAGCGCAACTCACCTACAGTAGGCGATTGGTGGGGTGAGGCAGCGAGTCAAAAAAGTTGTGGAAGGGGGAGGCGGAACTCCCACAGCCTATCTACTAAACCTCTTTTGTTCTCCTTTCATTCTAGTTTATTAGAATCAAAATTTTCTATGTCATGAACTGTATATACGCTTCTCAAGTTGATCGTTTTTTACCGATATTGAGAAGCATATATATAGCGTATCGCATCAGAAACTTCAACTTTAGATTAATTAGTAAAAATGCAGAAGACAACAGCTTTAATTTGAGCTATTAAACTTTGAAATCGGTTAGTTCGATCGGAAGGTACAAGGTTTTGAAAAAGGGAAATTTCGTTTATTTTCATACAATCACTCGATTTTCGCAAATACAGAGATTTTTCCCTTTTTTCAAATGATTGAAACTTCTGATTCAGTTGTGCGTTTTCAATGTTTAATAGCTCAAATTAAAGCTCTTTTCTTCTACATTTTTTTGTATAATCCAAATTTTTATATAACATATAGTGTGCTATATACATTCTTTCAAAAACTGATCTACTTGAGAAGTATATATATAGATCACTATATTAAAAATTTTTAATTTAGACTTACTGGCAGACAGGTAGAAGAAAAGTGCTTTAAGCTATCAACCATTGAGAAAAATGCCTGGATCAAAAGTAAAAACGGTTTTTAAAAAAATGGCTATTTTCGTATGCGTCTTAAACAGGGTACGCTGTCTTCAAACGTGCGTATCTTTTGATCAATGCATCCGATCCAGAAAATTTTATATGCAGATTAAACGTCTTTTTGTGTGCTTTAGATTTAGGTTTATGAAAAACATCTAAAAAATTATAATAATGTAGATAATGCGCTTTTTTAAATTTTTAGAGCAAAAATCGCGGTCATTCTTTTTGGTTTTTCACCTGTAGCTCTTTGTTAGTATAGGGTTTTGACTAGGCACATACCAGTTTATTATTTGAAATGAGCTACCAAACAAAACTATCATAGTACGATAGACGTGCCCTCAAAAATAAAAAGTGCAATTTTTGCACTGAGTTGTGTTACACTTTCTGATGGATTTCCTACATAATAAATATTTTTTCTGTTAAATAAAGTGAATGTATGTATGAGAAAAAAAAGTTTATCAAAAAGTTTCTATTTCATAATGTAAAATAGAATATTGCTTCAAAGTAGAGAACAATGTTTTTATTTAATTATTTTTTATTTTTTATTATAGAAAAGCTATTTGGACCCGGATCTTCACTAAATTTTACAAAAGTGACTAGCGTAAGTAGTATACCCCGGACTATGGCGCGTCAAAACAAACCCCCACCACCGCACCCAGAGCGGCGGGGAGATTTGCAATTACGCGTCATAGTCCGGGGAGGAGAGGGGTATGCATATCATGTAATTGGGGGAGGGGGTCATCCACGTAATTGGGGAGAGGGGAGACCCATAGGAAGGGAGGGAGACCCATGGGGAGGGAGGGCTCAAGGGTGGGAGTGATGTTGAATGTGTGGGTGGGGGTTTGAAATGGGAAAGATGGTTTTTACTTAACTTTTTTCTTTTTTTCTTCTTTTATTCATTTTTTCCTGCTTTTCTTTTTCCTTACTTTTTTTTTAACGTAATAATAATTATGAATGTGAAAAGGAGGTGGGTTATGGATTTACAGGTGAATAAAATACACAGTTTGATTAATTTTCCAACCTTTTATTGAGCATATTTATTAAGTTGTACATATGTAACGAAGCTAGTTCATACAACAAATTTTCCATTTCAATTTTTTTAAGCTCAGAAGCGTATTGATGATATTTTTTACAATAACCGTCAACGTTTTCCTTAAATGTAGTAAGTACTCTATCGTCGATTAAATTCACATATTTTTTCACAATTCTCGGCGAATAACTTAATAAATGAGATTCCTCCATATAATCTTTACTTCTGTTTATAATAAAATCTGCAATATTTTTCACACTCTCGCTTACACTACCACCTATTACTTCGAAACACCAGAGACGTAAATCAATACATTTATGAATATAATTTATTAAACACCCAAATGTCGATTCGTCCAGCGTAATGGATCCTTGAAATCTTTTTGGCGTTTTGGGCTCCGTGGGTGAGAAACTCTGTTTAATTACGATGATTTTGTCCTCGTTATCGTTTGTGTATTTAAGCTTCCAGCCAGGACCCTCAACTGTCACACTCTTTAGAAAATCAGCTTCTCCAGCAAAGTATTTTAAGATGTCTGAGAATTTGCTCTTGAATATCTGCCAGCTAGTACTTGAGAAGGCTACGCCGTTGAATTCACTACTCAATAATCTTACTACTGGTTTGTAGTCTTCGTCCTCTAAAGAGTCGTATTCCATGCCAACGATAATTTTTTTTGAACATCTGTTATCTAGCCCGTACAAAGCACAACGTAACATTTGTTGCTGTGGATACGAAGCCATTCTTCTAGGCGCGTCTTGACTGTTCTCTGGACGACTGACAAAGTAGCTCTAATCGTGAATTCGTAATGTATAGTTTGAAATGTGGCGATAGTGGGAGGCCCCGAGCAAGCCCCTGGGTAGGGGGGTCGATAAAGAGACCGAATGCTGATTCAAATTTTCGTTTGACGCGACACTTTATACGTTACAATAATGACATCTTCGAAGAACAACAGCTTTGTAAACATCTGACACTGCAGCCACCATTTCCTACGAAGGACGCATCAGCTTTTTTCGTGCGTCGTACATACTGTCTTGCTATGTCATCATTTTTTTGTAGATTGTCAGAGAAATTATTAAGAAATTTATTGTAACCTGAACCATCACTCATATAACGCAGAAACATAATACAATATTGGCCGCATACGTTGGAGGAATCATTCTGTAGTCAAATGTCATTCCAACGAAACTGTTTATAATTTTTTCGCAATCGGTTGATATGGTCAGGTATGAACGGCGGTAGACCAAAACTATGAAAATAAAATGCATTACAAGATTTACCGATATACATAGCGACCCAATGCATACCCGGTTTCGTGTGATCATCCGTATTGACGATAAATGCAGCCGGTTTCGTCCAAACTCTCGGTATTCGGTTGGCCGGGAATACACCGATAGTATGGCAGCGGATTTTTGTCAGATTTTTCAATATTTGAAGACTGTCCATTGCAAAGACTGTTTATAGCGTTACATCTATTCGGAGGCAATCATGATCGAGTCTTTATATGTAATGTGGTAGAGCATAGCGACATCTATATATTAAAATATTAGCTACTAAAATCGACTATGACTTGACGAGATGCATCAATTTCTAAAATGTTTTCATACTCTGAGTATAGAATGCAATTGACTGTTTCTGTTAACGGATTACTGAAGCGTACTTCCAATCGAATGCTACCATGTTTGATCAAATTCCAGTGGCCGCTATCTTTCGCCGATAAATCTGGAGTCAAATCAAATGCAAAGAGGCAATATCCGTGTGGATAGGAATCACGGGTTATTTGATTGCCTTCGTTGAGGAAATGTATGCCTGTACCAGAGAAAAGAGTATGGTATGCATCTACGTACAGATTTCTTGTTGTAAAATCGGGTTGCAAAGTTTTTGAAGGTACCTGTAGACCGTCAACGTACAAGCATAAAAAGTTTATATTAAAGTGTTCAAAATTGAATGGATTGAGCATTCAATCACCATTAAAAGCTTTATTATTGACAAAGCCAATGATTATTCTTTTCGATAGTTGACCTAGTACAATGTTATGCAAAGTCTCACCGTGTACACCACTATGCATAGTTATTGCTTTAACCTCCACCCTTGTTAGAGGATATTTAGCAGTTGTTTTTGAGAGCGAATGAGCGTGCGCCAGCAATATACTCGGGCTGATTTTTACACGTCTAACAAGAAGATTTGCCTCTTCGATATCTACAGTAGAATTACCCGTAGGATCCATCAGGCAAAAGCTATCTCGAGCTTTCACTAAGCGTACTCTCAATTCAACACCATTGATTAGAAGCCTCTCTTGATTGAAGACATCTGTATGCAGATGACCAATTAGGTCAATAGGTTTATCATGAGCTAATAGTTTCCGTCTTTCTACAAGACCCTGATTGGAATTTTCTGTATCGTTCATTTTTTCAGCGCTATCGTCACACCATAGAACAGTAGAAAGATGGGATGCTTTTGCAGCAGGCCCGTAATTTAGTAGCGTTTCAATATAAGCTCTGTATGCATAGGCATTGGTAGGTGGAGAGATAGGTTTCGAATTAAATAGTACGTCTACTTGATTGAATAGAGAATGCATAAAATTATTGACCGGTCCTACCCGTGCAATTAAAATTTTAAAAGCATTTCGATCATGTTCAGCCACATTTTCTTTACTTACTGTAGATTTTAAACTCACACGAAGGCTGAGCATGGTATGAGCCAAATCAATGTATTCATCACTATTACCAGGGATTACAAATTCTATCGATGAATCATCAGTCAAAGATGGTATTGGTTTGTATTGAATCCAATGCGAACCCTCTATTGTCGTTTGTGTCGGTGGGATTTCAAATAGTAATAGCTCTGAATTCAGACATTCGCAAGAATGATTGTGTAAAAATACCATTTTTTTAACTGTCAAAAATATCTCTTGTACTTCTGTTTTTACGTCTTTTTCTTGTAACCAGCTTCCTTCTGCTCTTTTGATTCTTTCTCGTTCTCTTCTTCTTCTTTCTCTTCTTCTTCTTCTAATTCATGGTCTTTCTTACACTTTTATTTTTTGTACGAGCAATCACACCACACCTTCTTATTTTTCTACTATGCAATGTTGTAGGTGCAGCGAGTGACTGCAACTGAGAAGGATAACCGTAGCGCGACATTTTATATCCGGACCCCTCCATCAGTTTATCCAACTTTTCTTCAGCTTTTCTCTTTAGAATTTCACCAGATTCTCTCACACGGCTGCGGAATGACTCTTTGACAGGTGTATCGCATGTTACAACGTCGGATATAATATTAATACCTGTACGCACAGCTTCTTTTCCCACAGCTCTAGCGCCGCGATTGATGAGCGGAAGGACTCGTCGAAATATACCGGCTAAGAATGAACCAATACCATGACCTCTTTGATAGGGTGATCCAATATAAACATGTCCAACACCTCCTGTGTAGGGATTTCTATCCCCTCCTCCACCACCACAGTAACTATTACCAACTTGATAACTGAAATAATTGTCGTAATGAGCCATTTTTAGTGGACTTTCTTGAAATGAAGTGTTACGGTTAGCGTTCCGTGATCGAATGGTATCGGTTGTCCACAATCATCTCTTATATCTATTTCTATCGTCTGAAACGAGTTGAATAATAACGGTATATACATTGGTGGAGAAAAACTTTTAATCCTTGTATTTCCATATTCATAATTATCAGTGTTCAGCGGTATTGCTCGTAAAAGTCGAGATCGTACATCACCTGTCACATACGGTTTACAGAGGTCACTGTAGATCATTAACATTGTTGGTAAAGCGCTGGAAGCCGAGCAGGTTTAGTACCTTCTATTAAACTTTGATCTTCACCAAAAACAATTGGCTTCTGTCTCTCATCATCACTTTCAAAACCGAGAATTTTTTGTATTTTTCAGATCAGCCTCCCATAAATCATCTAAATTTCGTACATTATAACTTCGTCTCGAGAATCGACGCCTAACGGGTCGATGTAGATTGTATGCATCTTGACTCTCGAGCCACTTTTCAACACTTTTTCGACTATATTTTTTACTTTTATTCTTTTTTTTTACGTATAGCTTGGAAAAGTTTATCAACAGCTGTGTATGATGCCGGATGTGATGGTGTATAATAAATTTTTTCAAATCTTAAACCTGCACGATTCATCGTTTTATGTACTTTTCTTGCTCTTCTTCGTAACCCCTTTCGACGGTTTCAATAATTTATTCTCTTCCTTCAGTTCTTTGTCCTGTTTCTTATTATAAGTCTTTACAGATTTGTTGTTACCCTCTTTCTTCTTTTTTGTAATGCTTTCTTGATGCGTGAAAATAATTTTTCAAGAGTTATCTTACTTACCATACAGCAAGCTGTCATCATTGCCACTGTTCGCTCATCCGCAGGTGTTTTATCAGCGAACATTCGTTTAAATGAATATTCAGCTAATATACGATCAGCCTTACGTCGGTTGCAAATTTTATCGCTATAGGCTAAGTCGTGCTGACGACATGCTGTATCTAACGGGTTAATACCAACTTCACCACGCTCCATACGTTCAGCGAGTTTTGTGCCAGGTCCGCAAAATTTATACCCGGGAACATGTAGTTCAAAAGGTAGTAGGTTTATTAACTCATCTAATGCACTATTTTTTACTGCATTTTCTTCTTCTTGTTGTTCTTTCTCTTCTGCGTCGAAGACTCGGGTGTTTTGCTTTGATTCCCGCTTAAACGTCTCCATGCTGTGATTTCAGAATTGGTTACAAATAGTTTTCTCTTCTTTTTTTTACTACTAACTTGATGCCTATGCGTGATACACCTAATTTTATGCTCACGTCGCTCTCATCACCAGTGTCTGAAACATTACTGATGTTATTTCGAGAATTGTTTACACCGCTGGACCCTGGAATCTCATGACGTGGCGTTCGAAATCCTTTACCAGAGCCATCTGGTGTAGAATTTTGAAGAGAGACAGCAGTGCTAACTATACTTCCTTTTGGGGTACAACCGACTATACTGGTCCAGACACGTGTATGTGTTAGCAGTCATATTTTTCCAAATACGCTCATTTCCGATGTATTCACGAGGTATAAATGATTCACGAAGAGCCAGAGCAAACTGCTCGTGTCCATGAGGTGGCGATCCTTGTCTTTTTCTCATAGCATCATTTATTAAATCAATCATGTTGGCTTCACCTAAGCGAACTCCTCCTATTGTCACAACACCATTTGCATCCCAGCCAATCTTACCGCTTACTCGTAATTTTCGTAGTACTTGTCCTGCTTTAGCACAGAACTTTGTAGGCACACTCTCGGCCATACTCGCATCAATCCGATCTTCTTCGTTGTTATTACTAGCAGTCTTAAAATGGAGATATTGTTAGAGTACGTTACGATATCTTGACCATTTTTCTTGATCACTTATACAAGCAGCTGAATTCAATATATTACTCATTTCAGCATCTAGTCTACTCATAACAGTCCCCGGTGTTTGAACAGTCTTTAATATAGAAACATCACAAACAGTGTCGCCTTTTGTAAGTACATTCTGGAGACGTTCAACATTCTCGTGAGGTACAAGTACCATCTTCCTTGCGTGATCCATATTTACTTCCTTATAATGCTAGCCAACAATGTACCAATGATAGGTGCTAATAAAGCTGGCAAAAATCCACCACGTTGTATAATAATTTTTTTCTTTTTGGATAAACTAACAGATGGTTCAGTTAGTTTTCGTAAAATCTCTGCATGGCGTCGTAATCGTGACTTTTGAGTGCTTTCTAAGTGTACATTACCAATCAAAATATTCAATGCACATTCACAAATATACGGTACTAATTTTGAGTCAGCAGATTGAATAAGTGCTTTTCGTTGTTTATTATTTAAATGATATAAAGCTTTTAAAATTATAGCTTCCTTGCGGGTGAAAACACGTCTCTTCGATTGCTTACCCATCACAGGGATGCGACTGGAACAAGACTCGACGTGTCACCACCTTTTATCTTCTTATTTCGAGACACATAGACGTAATGTAACTTGTCATCCGGGAAAATACAAGTTTGAAATCTGCAGTTGTCCGGTGTATTTTGTTTTAAGTCCAACAGAAGGTAGCCATAAGGTATTGAAGTTGCATCCCAATAAGCATCTTGCAAAAATTTCGGATCCTCTGGACACAATTGCCGCGATAAATGTTGTATCTGTGATCTGTCGCGTAAATTTCGAAACACAACAATGTACTGTGCGTTTAAGGATATGTCACGTTGACCTCTACCCTGATGAAACACGTTTTGTGTAATGAATATCACTGAGAGCGAGTGATGATGAGACGCCTTCGAGAAAATGTCAACTATACTTCCACTCGACGACGATTCACGCATTAAGTCATCAATAATGACTAGTTTAGGTCTACAGTCACTAGCCCAATCACTAGTTTGGGGCAGACCTTCTCGAAATTCTACTTTTGTACCTCGAAGTTCCTTGTAGCTTGGCTGCCACTCTGTGTAGTAGATAATGATACGCTTGATTGGGGTATCGCACATACGCTCAATATCTCTCAAGAATTTTTTTACAAACACTGTTTTACCGCATCCCGTAGGGCCACACAGCATAGCTGTGAATGGATGTTTCCATCGTGTGTCCATACTTGTTACTGTCATGCGCAACATCCTTCACAGCTTGAAAAGTGTCGATAATTAAATTAGTCTTATTTTACTGCCATCTATGATTTTAAAAACGAAATTGAATGAAAATATACAATTATATATGTATACAAAATATTGATAGATGGAGAATATTAAAAAGTAGTATGTGGAAAGGTATGACAAAAGGTTGAAAAAATCTTAATTCATGATGTATCTAAAAGTATATTTATTCAAAATATTAATTTATGACAATTTCTTTAATTTTTTGACAAGTATCGGTGTAATTACGGTCACGCGCTATTTGCTCCCACTCTCCACGACGAGCGGTTTTATGAGCATACAACCACGTACATAACAAATGAATTGTTAATTTATCTGCAAAAAGTACCTGTTTTTCCATATTTTTATACATTAATTTTAAGCCGTAGTGAACTCAAGTGCGTTTTTTCCTTTATAATGTAAAAATAACTTTAACTTATTCGCTTCATTGCACATATTTTCAAATAATTTATCATCGTTGACGATAGCAGTGCATAGTCGAGAAGGCAGGAAAATCTGAAATTCGTTGTCGAGCTCAGCCACGATCTTCTTGCTAAAACGTGTATTCACCACTCTCAAAACTGTTACTATGTACGCTCGGCCAATCTCCAATTCAGCCAGCTTCTTTGACGGTAGAAATTCACCATTCGCAATTTTATTGAGAGCCTCTAGATCCATCTAAACATACAGGAAATGGATCATTTTTTATTTTTTGGATTATTTTAAAAAGTTTATATAATAAATAATATATACCTTTTCTGAACACGAACGAAATTTCTTGGACAGGAACAGCTCTTCGGTTTAAAATCGGAAGGTAGAGTGATATCTCAAACGAATGTTCTCGGGTAATTATATAGTGTGTACCCCACCATTCGTTCTTCACCCACCACCATCAGTAGTCAGTCATGATGAGATCATCATTACCGGGAACACCTCGTCAGCTCGATCATTGGAAGGGGAAGAAGGAAAGATGGGGTTGGTGCATTAGATAGATGTAACATATTATTCGGCCAATCAGATCCTTTTTCGCAGTTTAGTATTGTTATTGTCAGTTAGTGCTAAAATAACGCAAAGTCATCGTAAACTTTGAATTAGTTAACAGGGAAGGGGGTGGATTCAAAAAATTAGCTTATCATGCTGATTCAAATGTGCTTTATTATAAGATAGTATTTACCGTTTAGTCACTTTTGTAATCGTACGGGTAACTTTTGTACAGACCTTCAAATCGTCGTTTACTGTACACTGGTTTACATGTTTTACTTTCATTTTGTGTAATTACATCATGGAATGGTATTCTGCGTATAGCGGTATTCGTTAACATTATTTCCATATCACAAACTATCATTTGTCGAATAGAATCAAAATTGATTAATTGACTGTTTGAATAATTTAGACGAATCCCTTTTATCTTACATACACATTCTCCCTCTTCGCCGTTTGCTTTTCTACATTTGTATGCATAAAACTTTGGCCCACCGGATAAAAAGTTTGTTATATAGGCACCAGGACCCTTATCGGCTAATTCGTCGGTTAGAGCACCCAAAGATGTTCCAATTGGTAACTCATACTCGTTATTTTCGCCATAGCTAACGTAAAATACTGAATCAGTATCATAGTATAAAACTCGAGGGCCTAAAACATGTAGGTATTCAAACAATTTAAGACGTGCTTGCGCTGTTGTAAACGCAGCAAGGACAATATTTGTCATTAATGATGATAAGGAGAATGTCAGAGCTTCATCTCTATAACACCAATTGACGTAGAGAGTATTATCATTGACTGGTAAAATACCGCTTACCTCAACTTCCGGACTGTTAAGTAAATTTATCAAAGTTTCTCGGTTTTTTACAACCAGCGTTCTTGGTAAATTCTCACGTTGGCCAAACTTTCCCCATAGAGAATTAAGACAAAGTTTTGCCACAGATCGTTTTCCAGCATTTAGGCATATATCATCTTTATTCAACTTTATACCCTCTTCGAGTTCCTGTTCTTTAACGTACCACTCCTTATCCTCCTCTGTAATACACCCGGGTGGATATCCTGATGCTGTCACTTTTTGTGAAAAGAATTCATTTATGTACTCAGCAAAAATACCACCTTTTTGTTCTTCTTGATTGTACTGTGTCATTTCATATTGCCAAATTCATAAACACGTTTGACAACGTAACCCAATGCGACAGCTACCTTTATCTCTTCTGACACCCATGTTCCTCGCAATACACGATTTTCAGGATCTTCATGAGAACAATCATCTTGTATTAATTCCTCACAACATGTTCGGCATAATGGAAATACCAATTTACCATGCATTTTCACTGGTAACACAGGGTGGTATAAATTTCGTGGTGGTAGTATATCACACATAACCAGGCCATTTACTGATGAAATATCGTTGTTTCGACCCATCACTTGGCTACACTCCTCATGACCAACATACATTTTTGGATGTCCAACAGGATATTTACCGCGTTTACAAATAAACGGTTACAACGAGCAGACATCAACATATCTGATTTTTTCTTAATTTTGACATTCAAACATTTTTACTGTATTACCTGTACGACCTCCGAAAAACGCATCTGTCAAGCGGTTTCTGTCTTATATTGACGACATTTTCTCGTACAAAATTACTAAGTCTTTCATTTTGTGCAATCTCCTCATTAAACTGGCATTCCCATTTCTCAACAAGATTATAATTGGCGGCCTTCAATTTATTACTAATTCCTAAAGTCCTTTCGTATCTATCATCCATGGATTCACCGCTTTTTAATTTTATATCTATGTTTATTCTATAACAGCGTGGACAGCCATGCCAAAAAACAACCATGAAACTGATGTACTGTACCCTTGTGATTCTCCTCTTCTAGTGGTTCGCAGTATCCATCGACTATATATTCTCTGGTAATCTTCTCTCCCGGCCTCGCCCTGCATGTTCAATATGTCGATGAAAAACTTCCTGCTCCATCCAGGTAAACCAGTGAATGGCAATTTCAGATTGATTATCGGTCATTCTATACCCCCGAGGTGGTATTATACCAATTTGATTTCTTTCCAAAAATTTCTTTCTAAACACACGCATACAAGAAGAAGCTATTGTTGTGCATTCGACAAATGGATCTACGCTGGATTTTAAAAATGTTTTGCGAAAAGCTAAGCATGCTAATCTCAAAATAGTTACATTTTGTTTACAATATTTCAGAATTTCATTCTTGAAATTAAACGCATAACCATCTCTTACTTGTTCGTCGTACCATTTTATAAACTTCGTACGTTCATTGCTACTTATTGTATCCGGAATATAAGAATCAAGAGGTGGTAGTGGTCCTTCGTATTCCTGATTTCTTCAGTGTTAAATAAATGAGGAAAAATACCTTTCTCCATTTCTGGTAGGCCATATGATTTCGGTAAACTGCTTAGAGGCATATGAAAATAGTTTAAGCTATCGGTAAATTTTGCATGCAGAACCTCCATTAAAATTATTTTTCAGCCGTTCATGACAACCGATGGTACGACACGATCTTGGTCGAATTTTTCCACTATATATTTGAATATGAATTGTGCATAAAACCCTTGTGAATTGTGGGCAATGAATATCACCTGTTTAAATTGATCTCGTCGTGATAATGCAAGATCACAAGCTGTGTTATAGGATCATTATCGAACACATATTCACGTATACCACACATTCACATCTAATTGAAATATCTTCAACTTCTATACAGCTGTACATTAGGCTGCCCAGTTTTGCCACCAATTTTGAAAGTTACATTTAAGATCAGACTAAGCATCGGGGAGGCTCAGAACTAGTAAACGGATTTTGAATTTTTCAAATCGAATATATTTAATACTTCCCTCGCGATTTAGGTATTTTAAATAGGATATAACATAGACGAACAAATTAATGTCTATACAATGAACTTACGGTCATTTTCTGATATTTTTTTTCTCGGGCTTGTCACCGGGTACATAGCAATAGGCTCGAAGAAGTTTGGTGCAAAAAAGTTAATAATTAAAGAAGTTGACAGGTGCGTATTTCTACTAAAGCTACTCATCTTTGGAGTCGATTTAAGGCCCCTTCTACTACTTTCGATATCTTTCACATTTTGACACAGCGGTCTTAAATTTATGCCGAAATGATCCCAAAAAGAATTTTACCAAAATTATTTTAAGAACACGGTTAAAAATCAAATGAAAGTTTTGGTTTTCGTTTAAAAAGTAGGTGAAACGTCAAATTTGTTTAGGAATAAGCTGCTATGATACTTTAACACCCTCGCTCCCTCCGTCGGAGGACACATCTGGTGCTACACGTGTTGGTCTTCTCAGCTATATCGCTTTTTATTTTCTCGTAAATTCAGTGTTCAATATCGTGATTTTTCGTGAAATCGCAGAATTTTATAATATAATTATAATATTTATTGTTATAATTTATTATAAACAAATTATTTGTACAAAATTTTTTTTATGTTTAAAGAATAATAATCGTGATTTTTCATGACATCGTGACATTTTATATTATAATTATAACAATAAATATTATAATTTATAATAAACAAATTATTTGTTAAAAATTTTTTTTTTATGTTTAAAGAATAATAATTGTGATTTTTCATGACATCGAGACATTTTATATTATAATTATAACAATAAATATTATAATTTATTATAAACAAGTTAATTGTTAAAAAAAATTTTTTTTGTTTCAAGGATATGTTTAATGATTACAAATATATAATTATAAAATTAATAATTATAAAATTCAAAATATAAAAATGACTATTTTGCAATACTTAACTTAATTTAATTAATAGCTTTATTTTTAAATATATAATCTCCTACAGTTTTTTTTAAAATTTCTAAAAATTATGATGTTTATAGGTT
>JACCIB010000480.1:0-139116 GCA_018906965.1 Philotrypesis tridentata
TAGTATCTCAATTATTGCTCTTCTAAAACCATATTTTAACACTGGTAAAATTTGTCTGAAATCACCGCCTAAAATAATTAATTTTCCACCAAAAGGATGATCATTATTACAAATATCTTTCCACATTAAATAATTATTATTTATTTATCTAAAACAGCAAAAAATTCTTATACTGTTAACCATTTTCCTTTTTTGGTCCTTCCTAAATATCTACTATCAGCCATTTCGTTTCGTTGTAAATTCACATACACTTTATAGTATTCAAGTATATAATAGCCATTTCGTTATGGTACTGTGGAATTCGTGGAACTAATTTTGATTTAGTTGTACATAATATTTCACTTCATGTGTAAATTTTCCTGCTATGGTCCTGTCTAAATGCTGTCAGCTATTTTGTTTGTATTTTGTCAGTTATATGACACTATCTATTTTCCTTCTATGGTCCTTTCTAAATACTATTATATAGTGCATTAATCAAAAAACAGTGGACTAGGCCTACTGGGGAAACCACTTAACAAAAACGCGCCATATCTATTTACCTCAACGGTGGTGTGGAAATAATAGAACTTTTACCTTTTTAAAATATATATATTTACCTCAATGGTAGTGTGACAACTTAAAATGTGTGGAAATATATAACTTTTATTTTCTTAAAATGATGATGTGAAAATAATGTGTTCAACTATTTCTTTTAAAAACTGAAATATATTTTCTTTCTATGTTTTTCTCTATTTACTTCAGCCATATACATATATTACATATGTAAGGACCGTATTTACGGAAGGTAAATAGGCACGCGCAGGTACATAAATTATTTTTATTTTCGGAACCTAGCCTCGTCTCGTAAGACTTATGTTCTGTAACTGTTATTTATTTTGTTATTATTTTGTTTCCGTACTATGGTGCGGACACTCTATCTTTAAGGCGGGTCACGCTTAAGTATAGCAGGGGCACGCTATTTATTAGTGCGGACCCGCTTACTGAGAAGTGCGGACCCGGCACAGTACTACGCGGACACGTTGAACCGTTGCGCGGACAAGCTGTACAGTATCGCGGACACGATGAACTGTAGCGCGGACAAGCTGTGCAGTATCGCGGACACGATACACTAAAGCGCGGACACGATCCGAGAGTGCGGACACGCTATGTAGTAGCGCGAACAAGCTGTGCAGTATCGCGGACACGATACACTAAAGCGCGGACACGTTGCACTGTAGCGCGGACACGATGTACCAATGTGCGGACACAATATACAATAGCGCGGACACGATCCGAGAGTGCGGACACGCTAAGCAGTAGCGCGGACAAGCTGTCCGTTGGGACTAATACTGTTTTGTCCTCCTTATTGTCAGTTGACGGGTATTAGAACAGTCTCGCCCTAGCCTTTCCCTTACCTCACTTACGCCTGTCTAGCTTTCCTCGCTCTTTCTTCCTTGTGTGGACTTCTTCTAGGATAACTGGTGTTTCATAAATAAATACAGTAAATAAATACACGGCGCGAGCAGTTCGATTAAAATTCGGGCAAACATGTCGAGCATAATTGAAGCTATTCAGTCATTGAAGCCGCTGTGTGGGTGTAGATATGCTGATCAGTTTCTTGTTTCGGAAAATATGTCTAAAGAAAATCTTATAGACAGATTTTGTGCGATTTTAAAAATGGTACCTTACGGCTTTATATTAACAGCATTGCGGAAGAATATTTTTAAGTATGTAGAGGTGATACAGATTGTAAAAAAAGTTCTCCAAGAACGGCGTGAAAACGAAGTCCGATTGGATCAGAAAATACTCGACGGGATTGAAAATAAATGTAAGTAATATTGAATTAAAATTTACAATTATTTAAATAACGTTTATTTATATAAAAATTTTGTCTGTTCAGTAATTGAATATAATACGGCGAAAACAGAAAGATTACTTATTATCGCGGCGTTAAAAAGCGAGAACTCTACAGAAAAAATAAATGAATCTTCGCTGTCTAAAAAAGGTAATATTATATACTTATTAACATTATTTGTAATTATGTAGTATATAAAAAATGTAATACACCATTATAAAATTTTATTTTCCAGATTCTACGGTTGAAAAAAATATCAACAACGAATCCCCGTCAACTAGCAGTCATGCTTCAACATCGAATGAAAAAATAGAAGAAGGTATTATTATTATTATTATTATTATTATTATTATCTTACTTATACAGTTATAACTTTCTGAATAAAATTCTAATTTTTAATCAAATTAAATTCTAGATTTGGAGGCTAAGAAAAATCTGAAGCGGAAAATAATAATAAAAGAAGATACTATTCTTGAAGAAAAAAAAACTGGTCACACCGAATAAAATATTGAAGACATCAGCAGAAAGAAATATTCATGACGATCCAGCTGATATAGAATGTATGTATGAATAATATTATTTAAATTTAAAATCGATTTATACGTGATTTTAAAATTAAATTAATTTATTCCAGATATATTCCTAGATTCGGATGAGGATGTAGGCAGCGCTAACCCTGTAGAGCCACCCTGCCCACAGAGCACAGTACATGTACTTCAGCCATTAGAGGAGGAGGAGGGAGACATTGCGCTGGCTGGCGAGCCAAATATTATACCTCATCCGCAGCAGCAAAGAGAAGAATAAGAAAACGGTGATAATGATAAAAATGGCGTTAGTGATGATGATAGCGAGGAAGAGTTTGACAGCGAAGAGGGACAGTGGCTGCCAGAGATACCTGGACCACCGATTGTATACCAAGTCGGATATGGTGCAGGTAAATAATCCATCAATTTATTAATGACGTATATTAAATATTTAAACAAAAAATTAAATTATTTATAAATTAAATAGAAAACGTCGCCTTTCTTATTTTTCCGGACGAAGAATCATTCACAAGTCAGGACGCAGACAATTATATAGAAGCAATAGAAGCTAGAGAAGATTGAATTTAGTATTTCGAATTTTTAAATAACAATAATGATACCGGTTAGATAAATGTATTGAGCAAAAATAGTTCATTATTATAATTAATTGCATAAAATTGTAACAAATATGAAATGAAAATGCAATGATTTATAACCTAGTTTGTAATAAATATTAGCTAAAAATTGTGAACTTCCCCAGTACTTTAATTAAAACTCTGATATTTCAATTTCGATTTCTATCAAATATTTAAAAATACTTTTAAAATTTTTAAATTATAATCTAAATTAGCAATTGCATATTTTCATACTATCCTTTTACGGTATTCTTAATTTTCAGAAAAGATTGTATTTATTCATGTAGAAAGTCAACTGAAAGTTGGAAAGCGCTTTTATTTAAAATTATTATATCCGTTTTCTAGAATATAATTCCGGTGTTGTACAAGAAGGGAGAGGTGCAGATACCGATAAAGAAGAAGAAGAAGAAGACGACCCCGATGAAGGTTTTGTAGAAGTGCGGCCGCCAGGAGATAGATTCAATATATTAGGCGTACACTCGCGCTATTACAAGCGATTTCGTACCACGGGTATAAAGACGAAAATATCATTTACATTTCCCGAAAATTCTAATAAAAATCCGATTTTATGGTTAGAAGCCGCCTTGCGCGACATCAATATTGACCTCACAAATGGCTGTGTAGATACCGATATTATAGGGAAGACGCTAGAAAATCCTACATTAACGCGAGGTTTAATTTTTATGTCTTTTAGGCCTGTAGGCCATTTCAATTTTACTGAATTATTGGAAATTATAAACAAAGTAAGCCAGAGCAATGCCGAATTTGATATACGTGAGCCTATGGATATAGCTGCGTGTATTATTCGACCGTTAGCAGGCTGTGCGCGAAAAAATTAACTCATGAAAATATATACAAAAAATCTATTTTAAATATTCTGAACAATGACAATTTATGTTTTCCCCGTTCGCTAGTTGTAGCGCGAGTATACGCCGAAAGAGGGGATCTCTGTGTTGGAGATTTACATAAAAAATGGGATAGCATTCGAAGACCAAGAGGACAGTTACAAAAACGATTAGCGGAAGAGCTTCTTACTAATGCTCGAGTACGTATACCCGATACTGGCTGCGGTATTCGGGAAATAAAATTATTCCAAAATTATTTAGCATTGGAATCAATAGCGATAGTAGTTTATAAGTTCAGCACATTAGGAAAGGGCACACACTACAAATTTTGTATTACAGTAGGAGGAAGCATTTTCAGCCGATTTTGAATATTCTTAAAGCCTGTGGAAGTCAGGGATTTTGTATACCGTGCAATAAATCGTACGAAAACGAGCGAGATCACCGATGTTCAAACAAATGTAAGTACTGCTTGAGAAGAACCGTCTGTTTAGATAATTTTCATATAAAATGTAACGACTGCTTGCGAACGTTTCAAGGTCAAGACTGCTGACATGATTGTCAAGACATGACCATCATAGAAAAGCAGGTTCGTATCTCTCGACTAAAAATAGGAGAGCAAGTGTATGTAAAAGCGTTTTTATTTGCAAAAAATGTTTGATTTATGTAAGAAGTACGGGAAAAAATCGAGAACATCAATGCGGCCAATTTTTTTGTAAAATTTGCAAATGCTATAAGACGTATAATCACTTTTGTTATATAACTCCGTTAAAAAAGATACAGTCTACCGCCGAGAATAATAACAGAGAACAGAAAAAAATATTATTTGTATTTTACGATTTTGAAACAAGACAGGATAAGCCTATTCCCGGACAAAACGGAACACTCGAACACATCCCTACTTTATGCGTAGTTCAACAAGTTTGCACAGATTGTATCGAGAGTGAGGACTTGAGTGAAAACTGTATCACGTGTGGAATTCATCAATTCATTTTTAAAGTTAACCCTGTGAAGGAATTGGTAGACTTAACAGTTAAAGATACATCCAAATTTAAACGTGTTATATGCATTGCTCATAATGCTAAAGGATTTGATGCTCAATTTATTCTGAAATATTTGGTTAACGACAAGTTATACGATCCTCCGTCGATTATAATGAATGGCACAAAAATAATGACCATGACAATAGGTAAAACTTCTTTTCTAGATAGTTTGAATTTTCTGCCAATGCCTCTCAGCGCACTTGCAAAAGTATTTGGAATTCCGGATCTGACAAAAGGGATTTTCCTTTCATCTATTTAACATGCTGCAAAACCAATTGTATATCGGTCCGTTGCCGGACATAAGATTTTATTCTCCGAATACGATGTCTAACGAGATCAGAGCAAAATTTCTGAAATGGCATGAAGAAACCTCTAATTCAAACTATCAATTTGATTTTCAAAGAGAAATTGTATCGTATTGCAAATCAGATGTGGACATTCTAATTCACGCATTCACGTATTCTCGAGCTTGTTTGAAATTTCGAGATCTGATAATTAAGACAGGCGATACAGATCCTTTCTTAGAATGTGTAACAATAGCGTCGACGTGTATGAAAGTATTTAGAAAAAAATTTTTAAAGCCGTCGACTATAGGGATCTTGCCACCTCAAGGATATCGGTTAACGAATAACCAGTCTAAGAAAGCTATTGAATGGCTTTTATGGGAAGAGCACGTACGAGATATTAGAATACAACACGCGCATAACGGTCGCGAATTCAAAATCCAAGAAGGAATTGTTGTAGACGGATACTCGGAGGTAAATGACGACAAGTATGTATTCCAGTTTCACGGATGTTTTTGGCACGTTTGCCCCAGGTGTTATCGTATAAATCGTGACCAGAAATTAAGAAATTGGGATTCTCTAGACGCTCGCTTTTCACGAACGGAAACAATTTCTGAAAGAATCAAAAGTTTTAATTATAATTTAATCGAGAAATGGGAATGCGATTTTATTCGAGAAAAGCAAGATGCACCTGAAATAACTGAATTCCTAAGTACCTGCAAACCATTTCACATTGAACCGTTACAAGCTCGCATATCTGCAAGTATGGGAAATTTCCAATAGGACACCCGAAAGTTTACGTAGGTTCCGAATGTTTGAAATTAGCGGGAAATACCAACGATATCTCTAGGGTCAATGGTATTATTACATGCAAGGTCCTGCGTCCAAAAAATTTGTATCACCCCGTGTTGCCGGTAAAAATGTACGGTCGATTACTATTCCCACTATGTAGAACATGCTGTGAAAATACAGTAGATAGTATGTGCACACATGAATCATCGGAAGAGCGATCGTTCATAGGAACTTGGATTTCCGACGAGCTCGAAAAATCCGTGCAAAAGGGATATCAAATTATTGAAATTTACGAAATATGGGACTATAAGATCACCAAGTATAATCCCGAAACAAAAAAGGGAGGTTTATTTGCTGAATTTATAGATACATTTTTGAAACTGAAAACAGAATCGAGCGGATGGCCTGTAGAATGTGACAGTGAAGAATCAAAGCAGGAATATATCGATAATTATTATAAATTTGAAAATATGTTACTAGACAGCGATAAAATAGAAAATAACCCGGGTTTGAGAGCTGTAGCGAAATTACTGCTAAATAGTTTTTGGGGTAAATTCGCTCAGCGCGGGAATTTAACAAAAACAGAAGTTGTAAAAACTCAAGAACGATTTATGGAGCTGATGACGAGTTCGGAAGTTGATGTTATCGGAATACTCCCGATAAATGATAGTTGCGTATATGTGTTATGGGTATACAGTGATAATTCCAGCGATCTCAGTGATATATCAAATGTTGTCATTGCAGCGTATACTACTGCTCAAGCCCGACTTAAATTGTATACTTATTTGGAAAAATTCGAAAGGCGAGTACTCTACTATGATACTGATTCATGTATATACACATCGGATGAACAAACAGATGAATATGAGCCAGCTACAGGTTCGTTACTGGGTGATCTCACCGATGAATTAGAATCTTATGGTCAATCTAGTTACATAAAAGGATTTGTTTCTGGAGGTCCAAAATTTTATGCATTCATAGTAAAAAAACCTGACTGAGGGGAAGTAGAAGTATGCAAGATAAAGGGTATCACTTTCAACTATAAGACGAAAAATTTGGTTAATTATAACTGGATTAAATCGTATGTAATAGAAAATCGTAAGAGTGTATTAACGATGGAATACGATAGATTCGGCGTACAGAATTTCACGATGTTGTTACCCGCAAAGAAAAGAAATCTTGCAAACCAGTATATGCAAAACGATGGTTCGAAAGCGATAGGATTTCCTATCCTTTCGGCTATAGTAATCTATAACACATATGTAAATATAATAGAGCAATATATGTACATAATATATTAATAAATTATATTAATCAGTCCTTTTGCATGGTATAAATTGATTTGGTTATTTTACCCTACATTTACTTTTATGTCTAAAAAGCTTTTTTTCCCACCTTTATAAGCTTCAAACCCGCGACATTTTATAAGCTTTCAAATCCCGCGATTTATAAGCTTTGGCCGGTATTTGTATGAGCTTAAATTCCGCGCCTTTTTATAAGCTGATTCACCCGCGCGCCGCCGCCGCCGCCACCGCCGAGGTCGCTCTGAATTAGTATTTTTCAACAAATTGTGCTATATTAGATGCCGATTAATCTTGCTACCGTCATTGCAAAAAATGGATACAAGGTGGAAACATCCTTTCACGGCGCTATGCTGTGGGCCTTCAGGTTCAGGCAAAACAACTTTTATTCAAAATTTTCTCAAGTATAGAAAGCAAATGTGCGATACCCCGTTTTGGAAAATTATATTTTATTACTCCGAATGGCAGTCAGGCTACACGAATTTTGATAAAGAAATTGATTTTCGCGAAGGTTTGCCTCAATCATCAGACTTTGATGGTGACTTTATGCGTGAATCCTCGAGTAACGTTATCGTCGATTTATTCGTGAGAAAAAGTCATCATAGATCGATCTCCATTTTTTTTCTATCGCAAAATCTATTTTACAAAGGTCAAAGAGATATCTCGTTAAATGCATCTTACCTAGTTTTTAAAAATCCTCGAGATCGTGCACAGATTCAGCAATTAGCACGTCAGGTATATCCTGAAAATTCTCTTTTTATACGAGAGATTTTTCGCGATGCTACCGCAAAGCCACACTCTTATCTGCTTTTTGACATGACACAGACAACATGTGACGAGCTTCGTTTTCGCACCTGCATTTTTCCATGCGATCGAAATGAATGTGTGTACGTGCCTAAGTGGAAAATATAAATAGAAGAGCTTGAGCAAATTAGTCTCAGTCTGTTCTGCATGATGGCCATGGGAGGATGTTCTCCTCTGTCAAAAAAATGCTCGGCAATTCTTAAAGCGCTATACTATCTTGGCAAAGAGTAGAGAATTACAATTTTAAGAAAAGCTGAACTACCACTTGTAAAGTGTATTTGTGAGTGTGCATTAAATATATTAAATGGTAACATTCCTATCAGTGACTCACAAAAATCTAAACTGAAAAGACACGCAAAAATCCTTCGTCGCTTGGCCGAGAAAAGAGGATCGTGGAGTACGAAGAAAAAGATTATTCTTCCTGACGGTGTAAAAATTTTGACATTACTGTTTACACCTGTAATAACATATATATCTTAAGTATGGAACATGCTCGTAAAATGATTCTCGTTCCCGAAGGGAATTTCAAACGTGAAAAACAAACTAAGGACAGTAGCAAAATTGAAAATATCACGCAAATTGAAGGTCATATTGAGCAACCTCTAAAGTCTGTACAGACGCCGGGTACAGTTTGTTCACGCTTGGATCATGAAATGAGCGAAATTTTAAATTCAAAAGACATAAGTGAGCACGATAAGTGGCTATCATATTGTCAAGCTTCGCAGCGTTTTCTCTACTTTCTTGGTGATGGAAGGCTTTTAAAGCTCGAAGACAAAAAACGAGGAAGAAGAAGAGGCAGAAGAGGAGGAGGTTTTTCGGAATAATAATAATAATAATAACGATAACAAACAGAATATTCAGCTACGCGATTTGCACATTATTGAAAGCGTGCCGCCAACATTCCGCACTAAAGCGCAACAACTGCTTGCGCGTTTACGCAGGGTCGTTGTAGAGCGTATATCATGGAATGACAATGATGTGGTCTCTATAAATGGAAAAAATATTGAAAACTCCAACATTGTCGATTTAATTAATTATGCTTTGCGCGATCGAAAGAAATACAGTGTTACAGCTGGACGCTTATAATTTGCAAAATTATTGTGAGATATAGGAGTATCTAAAGAATTTGCCGGGAATAACTCCTTGTGGAAAGCAGGTGCAGCTACAGCCGCTGTCAGTGTCGTTGAGGATCCCGGCAAATCAAAAATTCGTAAATCACTTCGTAGCTTACAATCAGCAGAAGACGAGAGTATAAGTTCACCTAAAGTCAAAACAAAGGAGGAGAAAAAAGAAGACGTTGAAAGTGGTGAAAACGAAAATTACGAAAGCATTGACGAAGAAGGCGGTAACAATACAACTATTTCGGCTGATTATCAGACACCTAAGTCTCGCCAGACTAAAAAAAGAAGAATCTGGAGTTTGCTAGACTTGTAAAATGAATAGAAAACTAAATAAGATTTATCACGATCCGTCTAAGACTTCGTCTTACTACGGTATCGATAGACTTTATAAAACGTTACAATCATCAAAATCTCGAATTAAGCAAAATAAATTACAAGAATGGCTAGAATCTCAGGATGCTTATACACTACATAAACAGAGACGATTGCGATATCCACGCCGAAATTATAACGTATCCAACATCGATGATGTTTGGGAAACAGATCTTGCAGAACTTAAGGGGTTATGACAGAGTTAAAATTTTGAAAATACCCATTTTTTTTTTATTCACTTTTTTCATAGTTAATAATCTGTAGAATATGGTCCTGAAAGCCGTTTTTGGTTAAAAAAATTTTCCTCGAAGATATTAACAAAAAACTAACAAATCTGTTTGAAGTAAATTTTTGAAAAATCATGATTTTTAAATATTTTAATTAGGCCAAACTTGTGGAAAGGATTGTTCTAACCCACTTTTTACAGAGTAATTTCATGAGAAATCTTACTGAAAATATGACTTAAAAACCGTTTTACAAACCGTTTTTTTCTCAAGAGTTATTAATTTAATTATTTCCGTAAAATAAATAAAATCTGTAAAATTAATTTTTCTATGTGTGATTTTATGTTACTAAACTCAATGTATTAAAGTAAAGGCATTCAACAAATTTGAATTTGCCACTCGAATAGGTTGTGCCTCACAGCGTCTGGTCGAGAATGAAGATTTCTGTTTGATCGGTATAGTAGAATTTTCTGTAAAGCAGCAGAAAGCAGCCAAACAGCTGTTTTTCATCCAAGACACTAGATCAGTGCAGTTAGTCTGCTAGCTGCTGTAGCAATGCTTATAACCTTAGTGGTGTTGCAAAAGTGCAAGAGCTTCTGCAGAGTACAAACATTATTCAGATAAGTATTGGAAACTAATTTTTATTTTATTTTCAGCTTCTAAATGCTATTATCACACAGCATGACAAGCGCGTACCATCAAATATACTTTATTGTATGTATATTTGAGTACCAAAAGCAAATCAAGGTATGCCGGATATTTTCTGTAAGTATAGCTGAGTTCATTTGTATGATTTACATTATAAACTTTAAATGCCTTTTACTCAAATTTAGTTTTTTCATGCTTTTGATGTACTTGCCGCAGCTTTCTGAAGGAACCGTAACATCAATCCGGATGAACCAAAGTGGAAAACCTTCCTAATGAGTACGGTCACAAACTGAGTGGAGCAGAATTGGCAAAAATAAGTTCAAAGTGAATGTTACGTATGTTTACATATGTAACATTCATTATAATTATTAATATTGTCAATATATGTTTAATTAATTATATTAATTTTGTGTTTTTCAGGAATCTGTTCCACTTAGTCTGAGACCAGACTCATAATGAAGATTTGGCACTTTGATTCAACAGGATTGATAGTACGGTTCCATCAGAAACATGCGGCAAGTAAATAAAAGTGATGAAAATCATGATTTTTGGTAAGCAAATACCTTTAATTGTTTTTAAATGTTACACTCACTTTATGCATATTATTTATGCATAAAAGTGATGTATAATACTTGTATTTGAAAGCAAAAATATAGTTTTTAGAGCACCTATATATCTATTAATTTTTTACAACACTAACAATTTTTCTTTTTTTTCAGGTTTTAACACTGTCATAACCCCTTAAATCTATCAAATCGTACAATGAAAATTATTCATATATTCTTGTTCTGATTGACTGCTTGAGTAAATTTGTTTGGGTAGAGCCTCTTTATGACAAAACATGCTCGAGCGTGACTTCAGCTTTCCGCAAAATTTTATCCATGAGTCACAACCGTAAACCGGTCATTTTACAGTCGGATAAAGGCAGGGAATTCACAGGTTCAGAGTTTCAGAAATTTTTAAAAGAAAAAAATATAATGTTTCGAGTCGCAAGGAGTCCTGACATAAAAGCAGCCGTCGCCGAACGTTTTAACCGAACTCTAAAAGAGCGTATGTGAAGATACTTTACGAATTTCAATACCAAAAAATATATCGACATTTTACAAAATTTGGTAAACTCTTATAATAATACGGAGCACTCTAGCATAAAAATGTCTCCTAGTAAAGTAAATATTTAAAACGCTTACATGGCATATCAGAATTTAAGGGGTTATGATAGTGTTAAAATTTTGAAAATACCCATTTTTTTTATTCACTTTTTTCATAGTTAATAGTCTGTAGAATATGGTCCTGAAAGCCGTTTTTGGTTAAAAAAATTTTCCTCGAAGATATCAACAAAAAACTAACAAATCTGTTTCAAGTAAATTTTTGAAAAATCGTGATTTTTAAATATTTTAATTAGGCCAAACTTGTGGAAAGGATTGTTCTAACCCATTTTTTACAGAGTAATTTCATGAGAAATCTTGCTGAAAATATGACTTCAAAACCGTTTTACAAACCGTTTTTTTTTTCAAAAGTTATTAATTTATTTCCGTAAACTAAATAAAATCTGTAAAATTAATTTTTCCATGTGTGATTTTATGTTACTAAACTCAATGTGTTAAAGTAAAGGCATTCAACAAATTTGAATTTGCCACTCGAATAGGTTTTGCGTCACAGCGTCTGGTCGAGAATGAAGATTTCTGTTTGATCGGTATAGTAGAATTTTCTGTAAAGCAGCAGAAAGCAGCCAAACAGCTGTTTTTCATCCAAGACACTAGATCAGTGCAGTTAGTCTGCTAGCTGCTGTAGCAATGCTTATAACCTTATTGGTGTTGCAAAAGTGCAAGAGCTTCTGCAGAGTACAAACATTTTTCAGATAAGTATTGGAAACTAATTAGTAATAACAGGGTTCATAATGAGCTTTTTCTTTGTTGGTTTATTTTTTGCTTTTAGGTATACGGGTGCAAGCCAGCAAAATGGGAGCTTATATTGACTGCCTGAAGTATTATTTTGCATACTTTTTAAGAACTTGAAGTGTATTTAATAATGGTAAGTATTGTATGTAACTGTAATTGATAAACATAACTTGATTATGAATAGCTAACGATAATTTTTATTTTATTTTCAGCTTCTAAATGCTGTTATCACACAGCATGACAAGCGCGTACCATCAAATATACTTTATTGTATGTATATTTGAGTACCAAAAGCAAATCAAGGTATGCCGGATATTTTCTGTAAGTATAGCTGAGTTCATTTGAATGATTTACATTATAAACTTTAAATGCCTTCTACTCAAATTTAGTTTTTTCATGCTTTTTGTGTACTTGCCGCAGCTTTCTGAAGGAACCGTACTATCAATCATGATGAACCAAAGTGGGAAACCTTCTTTATGAGTATGGTCATAAACTGAGTGGAGTAGCATTGGCAAAGGTAAGTTCAAAGTGAATGTTACGTATGTTTACATATGTAACATTCACTATAATTACTAATATTGGCAATATATGTTTAATTAATTATATTAATTTTGTGTTCTTCAAGAATCTGTTCCACTTAGTCTGAGACCAGACTCATAATGAAGATTTGGCACTTTGATTCATCAGGATTGATGGTACGGTTCCATCAGAAACATGTGGCAAGTAAATAAAAGTGATGAAAATCATGATTTTTGGTAAGCAAATACCTTTAATTGTTTTTAAATGTTACATTCACTTTATGCATATTATTTATGCATAAAAGTGATGTATAATACTTGTATTTGAAAGCAAAAATATAGTTTTTAGAGCACCTATATATCTATTAATTTTTTACAACACTAACAATTTTTCCTTTTTTTCAGGTTTTAACACTGTCATAACCCCTTAATGCAGAGATATGCTCGTAATTTTAAAACACAAGAGCCTAAATACCACGTACACGACCTGGTGCGAGTTAGTACAGCTAAGAACGTCTTTTCGAAAACATATGAATGAACGTATACAGAGGAAATCTTTGAAATTATACGCGTTTCACGTGCCAGAGCACCTTTTGCATACACGCTGCAAGATTTAGCTGGAGAAGAAATTGACGGAATATTTTATGGAGAAGAATTGACCTGAGTTCGTAAAGATCTAAGCAAAGATACTTTTATCGTTAAGAATATTATTCGCAGTAAGGGAAAGGGTCAAAATAAGCAATATCTCGTCAGTTAGGTTGGATATCCCGACAAGTTAAATTCCTGGATACCCGCTAGCGAGCTACAACAATTGTAGAAATGAAGGAAGAATTTTACATACTTTTATCGAGTGCAAACAGCAAAAAATATTTCCCCGATAATAGCCCTTCAAATTTTAGGGTGCGGCTTCCTCAAGAAATTCAATTGCATGGTCACTGGAAGGTGGCTCTTGTCGAAGTTCATTACCCTTAAACAATATTACACGTCCGGATCACGCTGAAAAAAATTGGATACGCATCGCAACTCTTAATATTAATCAAATCAACGATGAGATGTTAAAAAATTATTTGAGACCTCCGATATTTCAAAATAGTAGCAGTACAGATCAGATGGATGTAGAAGAGGTTAATTTGCCCTCGACTGTACAAGTGGCTATTTCTCATGGAAATTATAGTAATTTGAAAAAGTTAATAAATGAGATAAATGAATTGCGTTATGTAAAAGATCACCTAATTTTTGAAATTAGCGATAGAGGCTTTATAAGGATAACTAAAAAATGTAAGGAAAATGCAAGTCATAGCATAGAAATATCCGAGCATATACGTAGGATTTTAGGCTCGATATCCACCGAGCCAATTATTCTAGATGATAAATGCTCAACTTACACATTTGACTATCCTGCTTCTATGAAAAACGGCCTACCAACTATGATAAATATTTATTCCGACATTTGCGAGCCTTACATTACCGGTGACACACAAACATCTCTCTTAAGATCTTTTTTGATAGATGAAGACATGTATGATTTCGGATCGAGTAAATCAAAAGAATTTACATGGCTGAATTACGTATCTTTACAGCGCTCTGATTTTCGGACAGTTGAAATCAATATAAGAGACCAGCAAGGCAATATTGTACCATTCGAGTACGGGACGCTCAGTGTTGCACTACACTTTAAAAAAATTTATCAATAATGGCCTCCACTCATTATGACGCGTATTTCGATGCGCAGGTAGGACGTGGCGATGATTCACCGGATCTAATCGACACTGTATATGCAGACAGAAATCCACAAAGAGGTTCCGACATTGGTGGGTGCTTGAGAGGGATCTACAGAAGTATTTTACTGCTTTTAAAAAGAGGATCTCGGGAAGTCGGTAAAGAAGCTGTACGTGCAGGATTTAACGTCGTTAAAGATGTTACGCACAATAAGGTACCTCTTAAAGACGCACTTAAGCGACGTATACAGGAATCTGGACAAAATTTAAAAAGAAAAGCAGAAGAGAGCTTGGATAGGTTACTAAACGGACGCGAGTATAAGAAGGTGAATTCACCGTCGGAGCCTCATTCAATCGCTAGTAGCGACGGAGAACAGTCGAAAGTTGAGCCTGAGATAAAAGTTTCCAAAAAGGTTAAAGTAGAATCTCCTAAACAGAAGAAAGACAACAAATGTCTGCCCGTAAAAAAGAAGAAAAAAAATCAGAAGAAGAAGTTACGCGCGATAGTTGATCTTGCGAGTGCATGAATGAGGAGTTGTCTCTTTTTACAATTCCTCCCACGCAGACGACAATTGAAAGTTCGCAATGGATAAATTATAAACCAATATCATCTCTATCGGATGACTCACCTATAGAATTTGTCATCCCTGGTTCTGGAGAAGAATACATAGATCTAGCTCATACTATGTTATATTTACGAGTGAAAATAAAAAACGGGTCCGAAGAAAAACTTACAGACGGCGAGGACACGTTATAGATGGTAGCATCACTATCATTACTGTCATCGTTCAAGAGAACGATACGGTCTGTACATAAGAAAAAAGCAATTAATATTTTTAAATACAAAAAATCATGTAAATAAAAAACTAAAAAGCGCAACACTACACCACGCAATTCACTTAATACACTGTCGCACATTTTTTCAGAGTTTTTTTCAAAATTGCCCGTACGAAATAGAAATACAGACTGATGACTATTCGTGCGTACAGGGTAGTTTTACTAGTTCACGGAGAAAAACAAGAGTGGGGAAAAACGTTTACGAAAAACTAAAGAAAAATAAGCTCCTCCTTAGACTGACTTCTCAACGAATAAGAAAATTTGAGGATATCTCCCACGTACTGGGTCCTTTTCACATCTTGGACTTATCACATAAAAAACGTATGACAGTTTTCTCGGAGAACATCGGTGTATACGATTATGCACTAGCACAGAAAACTAGGCGGGTACCGTACTCGCACGCTTCCGGTCAAATCCGATTTACGATTTTTTTCCACTAATTATTGCTACAGAGTGTACGAAATATTCTCAATACCAATAAAAGCCATGTGGAGGTCTGGAATACTTCAACCTATCTAAATGACCAGAGCTGCCGCTGCAGTATGAAATGGACCCTCACATTTTTTAACGGACTCTGCTGTGTACCAACGCGAAGCGGAAAATCCTGCACATGTGTAAGATTTTCTGCTACTTTCAAGTGCTATATAACTACATGTACACATTTTCCTAGTATACAGCAGTGGACTTTACTTTTGAAGTATACGTAGGTGATAAAATCGAGAACCGATTATTTTACACTGATGCAGCTTTCTTCATTCGAAGACAGATTTCGTCACATGATCATAAACAACGAGCATCGTGTGACTTTTTCCTCTTACGTTCAGTTTTTTCTCACACACACACACAAGCCGTAAATCAATCAGCGATAAGTACTTCTTTATCCACCCCATACATAATTTTTACTAGTTACGCTAATAGTTAACGGTCAGTACTAACTTACAGTTTTTATTATTCGGAGAAAGCTTACGCGTAGGGTGTCAAACAGTTTCCAATCTCACGCCCCTTTCCTTAACTGACTTGAAGCTATAACATATTCGACCAGTGCATAAGACTGCATTTTCTAGAAACGATAAAAATGCTCGCCCTACATTCCTGCTAGCCCTCTTTACTTTCCCGCCTCCCAGAGGACTGCATTTGTGACTTTGATCCTTTGAGCTCAGTTTAGTTTGAAAAGTCGTAGCGAACACGTCTACACTATGGCTGAGAACATATTAATTCTGCGCGATACGCTCTTGTCGAATATACTGGCAAAGAAACGAGCCATCAAGAAAATGCAGGGCCAAATTGCAAAAAAGAAGGAAGAAGATGAGCGAAAGGCTGGTCTATCCCTCACCGTTGTGCCCGCTAATGTGCGCTGCAGAGTGTGCTACAAAAACAGCTCACCAGGAGGTGCATGGAACGAGTGTTGGCGGTGCTTGCTCTTCAGATGCTGGGATTGTGAAGGATTAACTTGTTCATGCATATTAAATATGGATTCGCCAAAATCTCCGTCCCCGCTACCATCGCCTCCACAGGAAACGACGAAAACCACAGTGTCTCCAAGAAAACACACGCAACCTTCAATCGAACATTGGACTCCGTCAAGAAAAACTTTACCAGGATGACCATGGCGCATTATAAGAATTGTTCGTGCGTGCGATTGTGTTGGGTGCAAGTAAAATTAATGCTTTCGCTTTAGAAAATTCGTTAAAAATTTGATGAAATTCTATATCTAATATAATTAGATTGCTTTATTGATAGCGTAGATATAATTTTGATAATAATTTTTTCTACTTTACTTTAAGTTAGTGTAAGCTTTTATTGTAATAATAGAGTAAGACTTTTAAAATAAAACTTCTTCTTTTTTTGTGTGTAAATCATGCTTTTTATTTTTCTACGATCCCATTGCACAATCCTCAAAGTCGAAATTTAGAGTAAACTTTGCGGCACCGTGTTGTAGGGGACCTTTAAAAATGTCATACATGCACAATGTGTGAGGAGCAGGATAGGCGAGAAGACGCACGGCCCCTCTTGAGCAGGGGAAATACTCAAAGTCAAAAGACTTCTTCTTTTCCGTATTCAAGCAACACAAAGTCTTTTCCAGAAAAAACAAGGTTATAAACCAATGAAAGAGAAAACGACGTACACTGACAAGGATCTTTTATCTACTGTATACAGAACGAGCAGAAAAAGACTAACCTGCCAAAAAATAATTCTATCAAAATAATCGACGCTTTTCAGGGCCATCATATATATTTGAATGCATTGGAATAATTAGTTGTTCATTGAGCAAGTCGGTACAACAGAGAAATTGGACTACTACGGCGAGAAGGGGGGAGGAGGAGAACGGGCCGCACTGGAGCGGCAAGACACTGGCACGCGCCTCGGGCAGCGCAAAAGAGGGGGAACGTCTGCTGCCGCTAGCGAGAGTGCAGGGGCTGGTATGGAGGGAAAGTGGTGGGGGAGAGCTCGAGACTGGTATAACGCAACGACGCGTGGGGAGTCTCGGGCCTTTTGCACAATATACTACCATAGGGTCATAAATTGTTTTAATTGACTACTTGTGTCAATTATAAGGTAATAAATTTTTTAATTAAACATTATTCAAATAATTAACACCTACTTAGGGATCATAAATTATTTTAATTGACTACTGTTTACAATAATTATGTCAATTAAAAGGGTAATAAATCATTGTTTACATTATCAAAAATCAATTAACACCTATTATAGGGGTCATAAATAATTCCTAGTGTCAACATTGTGACACTAATTAACACTAAATCACCCACACTGACGCCAGGCCATGCCCTGTCTCCCCATACCGCCCCATATACTACTGCCGACAATGTGTCAGCCGTTCGTCTGTAATGGTCGGAGCAACATCGTCTATGCAGCAGCAGCAGCAGCAGCAACAGCACAGTGTCATCACTATTCCATTCCGAGAAAATATATTGATATACTGAGAGTGTTGCGCTGTCATCTGGACGCGCGGCAACGCGTGGCTCTTCTGCGCCAAGCTGGCCGCAAACTAATCCTCTATCTCGCCGAGTATGTACTAAATATTCTCCGTCGAAACGTACCGCTGAGCAAGTACCAAAGAAGCAAATTGCGCAAACACGCGGGACTAAAACGTCGAATTAAGGCGCAACATCTAAACCGACAATAGTGAAACCAGCTTTATCAGCATGGAACATGATAAAAAAAATGATTTTGGTGCCGCCAGAGTGTATCGAGAGTGTGCGACGATATCAGCAGCAGCAACTTGCGACGGAGATCCCGTCGTAAGAAGTTGGGCAGCTCCCCTGCAGACACCCGAAACCGAGCAGGAAAACTTGCTCTAATTACGCGGGTGTTTATAGGGGAACATCACGATGCCGCAGCCGAGCGTTGGCCGTCGAGCCGCTCTGTAGGAGAAGAGAAGGAGAGAGAGCGCGCGAGCAGAACAGCAGCTGACCGAGTCGCCGCTGTGATGTCACGGTCGCCGAGCTGCGAGAGAGCGCGCGAAGAGTGGAAGCGCCGCCGACTACCACATGCTGCCGCACGCGGCGCGCGGAGCCAGCAGGCGCACCGCCGGGCTACAGCCGTCGCCATGACACCACCGAGAAGCACGAGGCGACAACGAGCGTGAGGAGCGTATGGCGCGCAGCGAGCGGCAGAGCTGCGTATGTGCGTGCGCGAGTAGGCGAGCGCGTGTACGTGCGCAACAGAGAGAGCGCGAGTGAGAGAGATAAATAGAATGAATGCTGCCGAGTGGAGGCCTATGAGCCCCACTGTATGAGTGGAGGAGGTATTGGGTCGATGCGGAAGCGCAAGCGTCGTCTACAACGACCACGGAAAATAGAAAAAAATGTATTCGCCGGAGCCGTGAGATGAGGAAAATGAAATCGCGCGTAGCAGAAATTGTAACTGCCGCGATTGGGAAAAATCATGCGAGCGGTCACGTGATGGGCTGTAGGGAGAATGTGTGTGGAAAAGCCGGGAAGAGCGACGAGGCGAGCGCGAACATCAGTAGCACGAAAACCAGCAGCAACGCAGCATCGAGCAATAATCGAGAGAGCAGTTTAACTTGCCATCAACGCCACCCGCGCATCAGTTTCCGTTAGTTTCGCGACCGATTCCGCAGGGAACGAGGCAGCGTCAGAACGAGAGGAGGAAGGCGATAATAAGAAATTGTAGAAGTAAGGAAAACTCGTGATCCGCGAGTGCCGCGCGTGTGCCCGTGACCGCGGGCTGGCGACGCGCGAGAAGCGCGGTGTAAATACGAAGCGCGAGAATAACGAAACCTTAATTAATCACTCGGTGTATAGTTTGTCCTTCGCACCAAAATCTCGGCAACCACGGCCCTGAGCGCGGGGAGTCTCAACCGAGGCCTAGAGAATACGGTGTGACTTTTCCGCGTCGTGTCAAGGCGCCCATTAACCCGGTTAACACACGTACACGCACCCAGAAGTTCAGACGCGGCGCGGAAGTTACCCCCGAGACACGGGGAGGAGAGGAGGCCGCGAAACAGCCCAGAGAGAGAGAGAGAGAGAGAGAGAGAGAGAGAGACCGACCACCGCCAGGATAGCACGCGGGAGAACATCGTCGTCGTCGTCATCGTCGAGCAACGGCCAGCCCCTTTCACGCTAGCGACAGCCAACGTGTGCGCGGACTTCGCGTGCGATTTCCCTGCAACACTTGCTCTCTGGTCTGGCCTTTTTTTACGCGTACACCCCCCCCCCTCCGCCGATTCTGCCGTGTCACAAATTTCAATGCGAGCGAGCAAGTGTTGGCGATGGCAGTGACTCGGCGTCTTTGGGCACTGTTCAGACTCCGGGCTCCGAGCTGTCACGACTCGATGACGAGATGAGCATTCACGCGAGATTCCGAATGATCGCGAAAAATGGTCAATGTATCAGCAGGTCTTGCAACATTTCTTGCACTACAGAAACGCAAACTATGATGACAACAATGATAATGATATTAATGATGATGAAAATGTACTTATAAGAAATAATGGGTAATATTTCCTATTTAATGTGAATAACAGTAACTTTATTTGAGTTACAACATTTCAGTACGAGAATAGTTGATAGACTGAAAATTAGTTATATAAACAAAAATGAATATTCGTTGCTATGTACATCTTTTGTTCTTCATAATATTCGAACCTCGCTTCAGAAACTCCAAAGATGCATTTTTGTGGATTGATAACTAAACCGTATTTGGGAAGACGTTCAAAAATAATTTGAAGGTGACGTTCATGTTCTTCTTTAGAATGAGAGAAAATGAGAATGTCATCCATATAAGCGAAACAAAAATCTAAACCACGCAAAACTTCATCCATAAATCTTTGAAACGTTTGACCAACATTTCGAAGTCTAACCGTCATAAATGGAAATTCAAAAAGACCAAATGGAGTGACGATAACAGTTTTTTTAATATCTTCTTCAGCTACTGAAATTTGTTGAAATGCCTTGACTAAGTCAATTTTAGAAAACTCTGTACAATCATCAATAAAGAAAGTAACATCATAAATGTGGCGAACAGGATAACGATGTGGAATGATTCGAGCGTTCAACGCGCGAAAATCACCACAGGGACGCTAAGATGAGTTACCTTTTGGTGCCAAATGTAAAGGAGAAGACCAAGAACTTTCGGATGGGCAAGTTGTACCAGTTAGTAACATATCATCAAATTCTCTGTTCAGGAGTCGTAAAATGTGTTCAACCGTTTCATGCCCTAGTTACGAAACCGTATGTTTTAACTTTGCTCCCGTTTGTCGCGCATAAATCGTAATTGACAGAAGAACAGCGATCTCGGAGTAATCAACGAGGTAAACAACATAAATCAGAGCCAGTATCGACGAGAAAGCGGTGGTTAGATGTTTTATCAATAATGACGAGACGGCTTTGATCGTTTTTCGAAAAGTTGCAAGGTTTGATACACGTTTAGGCGTTTGGTAGATATTTTTTGTAATACCAACAGATTTTGTCAGGTTGTTGGTTAGAATCGTCTCAAGTTTTAGATTTGCTTCATGATATAAAATTACGATTAGAACTGCGTGTATGAAAACGAGGTTGTGAATGATAATTCGGCGTCTTGCTTTTGTAAACCGGTAATCATATTTAATAAGTTGTGTTCATTACCGTTATTGTTAAATGCAGCATTGACTGAGAAATTCGGAAGGCATAGTGAAACCTCAATAATTTTATCAGAGAGCTCTGTAAGCTTATCAAGAGTTAATTCAGGTTGCGGTGCAAGAATAGCCTGAACGTTACATGGAAGACGTTGAATTGAATGTTGACGAAGGAGGTTATACTGAACCACAGATGCGCACACTTCTGTACTGATGAGTTGACGGACGTGTTGTTCCTCAGACGCAGACAAACGTTTAATTATTTTTGTGAGTAAGAATGTGTATGGTTTTAGTGGAGGAGGATTTTTGATAATATCCTCAACTTCAATAGCGATACGTGCGTCTAATTGAGAAATGACATAGTGAAATTTTGTTACCGCGCTCGTAAGATCGGAAAGTGTGAATTGCCAATCAGCTTGAATAAACCATAAGTTTGGTTCAGGATTGCAAAAATTTGAATTATAGGACAAACAATTCACGATTCATTTTTGAATTGTGAATTATATAACAAACAATTCACGATTCACATTGAATCGTGAATTATTTGTCGTATAATTGACGATTCAAAAATGAATTGTGAATTTCATCGAATTAAATTCAAAATTGAATCGATTCTTTGCAACCCTGGTTTGGTTTGCCTGACCAAAAAGGCGGCAATTTTACAGCTACACCATAAACTGCAGAGCGATGATCTCAGTGTCAACGAGCTATCCATGTTGATTGTTCAGCATCGAATGAATAACGAATTATTTTTTTTTTAACTGATCCTTATATAGCTTTTCGCACAAAAACTGCAGGCAGAGATGTCCGCAGGTGTCTCAGTGTTGATACCTCTCGTGATTGTACTTGACCTCATCGACTCCCTAGTACAGCATCAAGTCTAAAGGAGGTTGAAGATCGCTAAAACTGTCAAAGTGTACGACGTCCTTTCCTCGTTTGCGATAAACTACCCAGTGAGTTCCAGGTCCACTCGCATTGTTCAAATTAACGATTGCCGATTCACGGCCTCGTGGACCTATGGCAGGCATTGCATCGCACATGTACACACCTCAAAAGTAGGGAATTTTTAAGATTTTTGCATACTTGACGATGTCCAGATTTGTGAGAGCTCTCTTTGGCATCGCGTCCACAACGCTTACCTCGAAGAAGTTGTTTTTTTCTTCAGACTACTGCCGCGGTAGGGCTTGAGATAAAGACCCAGTCCAGATTTCGTAGCTTTCAGACATACTCCTTTGCCTACGGAAATTGACTCCATTGCCTTGTTGTGACGTCGAGTTTCTTCCAACTGATCATTTGCAGGCTTTGAGTCGTTGACGGCTTTTGCCATACCAGCGGCACCACCGGCCATAGTACCCAGAGCACTCAGACCAGCGAAGAGTGGTATGAGAAAAGGTAGGAAACCTCCTACTTTGCGAGATATCGGCAAAATACGAGGAATGACTACCTTGTTTTTACCGCCAACCTTCTTAACAGAATCGCGAGCATCTTGCAATGCTGACGTTATGGCCGAATGCAAACTGGAGCCCTTTTTCATGGCTTTGAAAGCTGCTTTCACTATTTGACTCAGCTTCGCAAGCGATCTCTTGCTTCTCCTCCTTCGAACACCCATGCCTAGTTTGGACTTTACCTTCATAATCTTCGAGATGGCATACGCAGCAACTTTTTCACCAGTTTTTGCGTCTTCTACCTTAATCCTCTGTAATGCTTTTTCAGCTAATACTCGATCAGCCAAATTCTTAGCCTCAACATTTTCGCGATTCTGCCAGTAGGCTATATCGTACTCTCGATAAGCTTCGTCGAGCGGATTTATACCTCGATCTCCTCGAGCCAAACGTTTACTTAGCTTCGTTCCCGACCCACAGAACTGATAACCTGGAAAATGCAGCTCAAATGGAATCGAATTGAGAACTCTGTTGAAAATTCCACGTCCTTGAACGTATACAATCATAACACCACGAAGGTTGAATGATGACTGTTGACCGCGACTATAAAAGCCGTCGATTTATAGGGAAATCAACGCAGTCTCTGTCGAGATCTCGACGAGAGATGAACTTCAAGGAGCAGGCTGTCAAGCTTCCGGTAGCAAATTTCGACACAATCGTGGACGATAAGAGCAAGCGTCTGAATCGACACGGAGATCTGTTACCGGACAGCATACGCGCAGTCATATGCGGATCTTTGAATTGTGGCAAGACCAATAGTCTTCTCGCGCTCATAACACATCCAAACGGACTTAGATTTGAGAACGTGTACGTCTACTTGAAGACGCTCAATCAGTCAAAGTACAAATTTCTCGAGCGGCTAGTGAAGCCTATAGAAGGTATGAAGTATTTGACTTCAGCGAGCACGAGAAAGTTGTATCACCCGACGAGACATTTCCCAACTCTATCATGATATTCGACGATGTTGCTTGCGAGAAGCAAAATAATATTCGTGCATTTTTGTGTATGGGTAGACACAAGTTAGTCGACTGTTTTTATCTCTGACAATCGTATGCTCTAGTTCTCAAACACTTGGTACGAGACAATGTCAATTTGTTCATAATTTTTCGTCAAGATGACATAAATCTGCGACATGTGTACGCCGATTATGTGAATTCTGACATGTCTTATACGCAATTCAAGGAACTTTGCTCGCACTGTTGGTCAGGAGATAAGCACTGCTTTGTCATAATCGACAAAGATAGTCGAGTGAACGAGGGACGTTATCGAAAGGGTTTCACTATCGCTATTTGCTATAAATATAGCTCACAGTCACAGTGTTTAACATTCTGCTACTAACCGCTGGTGTGTCAACATGTCTACTGAGAGTAAGCAACACCAAAAGCATATACTCGAGCAGCTTGTGAAAGCTTGTGATGATAATGATGTGCTCACTTTTGTCTCCTCTGAGATGAGTGAGTCTTCCAAAGCGAATCAAACTATACAAGCGGATGCTGCTGCGAATACATCGGCTTTTGAAACGGCAAATAGCGAAGACGACGACGAAGACGGCAACAGAGGAAATGCATCCCGCGCATAGGATTCAGTTTAGTTATATTGACGGTGAGATGTAGTATCGAACGAAGAGTCCAGCCTGTGCCTTCCTCCTGGAATTCTTCGATATCTCTCTCGATAAGCTGACGCACGTGCGAGAGAAACCAGACATCGAGAACGGTAGTTTGAAAGATTGACTGTAATTTCGTATTGAAATACTTAATCGCCTCGCCCTCATCGCCATCAACCTTCACGATGGTATATTCGGCAGCCAGCTTCGTGTTTACATTGATCGTGCATCTTCCATGAAGGTGGAGACGTCGACATGCATCACATTCGTTATAATACCGCTTCGGATCTGACTCCTGAAAGCCGAGCGAACGTCGTCCCAAGTTACTCGCGGCTGCTGCTGCTGCTGCTCCTCCAGATCAGCTCCCAGCTTCTGGTTTATTCTCCAAATACTCTGTAGATGAGCGTGAGTATTCTGATACTTGCGTAGTTCAGCCACTGAATTCGTGCTCTCGTCAAGAAGAGGAGTTAAAGAATCGATCGCTCAATATCTTCATTATCTGCTTCGCCCGCCTCGACGAAACGACAGGATTGCCTCAGCTTTGTTATGGTAAAGTTGTAGTACTCCATGGAGACCATGATGATGATGATGATGATGATGTTCTTTCCGCTTCGAAGAGAGCTTCAAGAGTGAATGCTCTGCTCGCTCGCGACGCCTCTTATACGTTCTCTCAACGACGTAGAGGGCGTTACTATTCTCCAGATTACGGGACCACAGCTCTGCGCATGCGCGAACGTATAAATATAGATATGTGTGTATATAGCTTGTTCCATGTTCAATGTTTTTTGTCGTGAAAACGGCAGATTGTTTTTTTTATTTAGGTTGGATTTTTTAGTTAGATTTTATTTAATTTATTTAAAAAATCATGTGTACATATTTAAAACATCAGCTTCACAGATCATTTGCTCGCGGAAGTCATCTAGCCAATCCTTCAAAATTTGTGCATTTTGAGCTGCGCAAGTGACTGATTTTCCAGGTAGATTTTCCTGATGATGATGGCAAGGGAAAGTATTTATTCTCGACAGCTTACGCAGCGGTGGACACCCCAAACACTCCAGGGTCTCAACCTTTACAGAAGTCTGAGCAGGTAGCATTGCTCAACATATATTTTCTTGTTGTCTCCCTTGACGAATATGTGAGCAGCTCCCACAATAGCGTTCCGTAAGGTCTGCGAAAGCTTTGCATACGAACTCTCACCAGAGCTCCAACTTATGCCGATGTAATTCTTCGCTGTCTAGCGATTCGTGCTTTGGAACTCTGCATTAAATGTACTCCAGCTGAACGGTGGTGCAAATGTGTAGACAAAGGGCGTATTGTTGTCAATACAGCTCAACACTGCTAACTCCTTGATGACAAAAGAATTGCTCATGCTTTTGAAACCCTGAACGTCGATGATGAATTCCATAGTGCTACTGCTGCTGAGATCTTGACTCTGCGAAAGCTGTAGACTGAGTGAGCTCAGAGAAGTGATTGCTCCCTTTTATATTGTGAAAGAGAGAGAAAGAGAGGGGTGGTGTTTGGTTTTGTGTTTGTTTTGTTTTTTGTTGTTGTTTGTTGTTGTTTGTTTTTTTTTATTTTAATACATTTATTTACAGATATATTAGTAGCATACATCTTGCCCATGCATCTTGCGATAGCTCTACATCCAAGCTCTCAACACACTGGCATTGCGTGCTGCGCATTTTGCGTCAGAGAGCAGCAGAGGATAATGCTCGCACTCGCCGTGCATAAGAAAATATTTTAATGCTGGACATCCTAGAATATCCATGTCAATGACCTTGATCCCAGGAAGCATCTTTTCGAGTAGCCTCTTCTTCTCGAGTCCCTTCACATAGACTCTCTTAGCGTTCTTGAGAGAATCGTCGAGAATCCTCGAAATATCATCGAGTTCGATGTTTCCTGAAGACCAAGAAATGCCAGTCAATTTATTCTCGATCCAGCCATTAGCTCGCCAACGCTCAGGGCTCAAGGTTTCTCAGTCGAATGGTGGCTTGAAAAGGAAGACAGTTGGTGGCGTAAATCCGTTTAGAGCTGTCGCAGCTAACTCCTTGAGGATGAAGCAGTCGCCGTCGTCTTGAAATCCCTGCAAGTCGACCATGCGTCTCTGTCAAGAGCTACGAATGTTCTGATTTTTTCGCGCTCGCGACTCGATTTTTATACTCTACTATCAAAGATGGCTGATTTGTGGAGATAGTGGGGGGGGGGGGAGGCTTGATTACGTAATCAGCCAAAGTCCGTGAGAAGAAGCAATCATAGATAACACTTCCACCCGTCGAACTTTCTGCTCGAATTGACGGGAAGGAGCTCTTGGAGAATTTGTTGGAAGTCTTCTCGGTCTCGTACGATTTCATATCCATGGCCTTTGATTTCCTGAATACATGTCCATGGTTTCAAGGTTACGAGTTCTATTAAAAAGCAACTTTACTCTATGAACGCTCGTTGCTGACTAAAAGAATCGCTGGTTTTACGTTAATATATGTGTGGTGGCCCTGAAAAGGGCCGATTGAGAATATATATGTGCAATCAGCACGTCGATCTAAAGTGATAGTCCAGTGTTACACGCATGGCTATCATTTGCAGCACAATTTGATGAGCGGGGTTTTGAGCTGTGCCCTCGCCAATCATATTCATCAACGTTGAACGCAAGTTGAGCAATTGGACTGCCAGCACAGCGTTCTGCCTCCTGGTCTCCGTACTTATGGACTCAAGCTCTTGAGCCATGACTTGGAGCACCATATCTATAACTTGGAGGAATGATACCAGAGTTGAACTTCTTATATTGGCGATCGCTGACAGAATGATCCAAAGCTGCTAGTGATCATTATTTTGTAGGAAAAATGTAGAAAAAGAGAGGGGAAAATCTCTCTCTCTCTCTCTCTCTCGCTCTCTCTCTCGCTCTAGAACGTTTGCTACGTAAAAAATACTTAAATTTTATTCAGGAGTCGATAGACTCGTTGTACGGAATCGCACCACCCTAAGCCTCACGAGGACGGTAAGCACGACGAGTGCGACGCCAACCGCATAGCGAACACCGATCTGGGGTTTCTACAATCGTAGACCCCAACCAAGATGCCGCTAGGATGGGTGATTGTGACCTCGTGGCATTCTCGCGCTCTGCCTCCTCGTTCTCTAGTGGTAGTGCGTCGAAGAACCGTCTTTGTACCTGGGTAAGACATCTTCGTGGACGACCGATCGGTGAGTTGCTTGGCTGACGTGCTCTCATCTTGACTGCCAGTTGAAGAATGAGCTGTCTTCTGAAATTTCTCACCTTTTATATTTATCCTGCTGAAAAATGTACGTTTGTGCATACGTTATGTAAGTATTGGTGGTCCTGAAAAGGGTTGATTGTTTTTTCTATCTACTGCTCCCAGTGGACCAGGGAGGGATGTCTAGTAGTGTCACATCACCCCTTATAGGTCTTAATGCAACGTAAAAATCAAAATAACCCAAAAGGTAAGATGGCGTGGCTGTGGTGAAAATTTTACGTAGAAGGCAAGCAGCAAAATATTTTCTACGTCCAGATGTTGTTAGCCATCCAAGTTCACGCCTATAGGGGGTGATGTGCTCATCCCTTCTTACACCATAGATGTATCTTATCCCCGTGTTCATGAGTCTTTGTAGTTTAACGTCAAGTTTCTGTGATAGATCGCAAAAAACCAATGAGCAATAATCGATGATGGGATACAGAAGCGCCTAAATAAGATGCTTTCGCAGCCCGAGATTTGTACTCTTCCTAAAAAAATAAAGCCTGTACATTCAAGAGTGGGCACGCTTACACAGTTGCGTAACGTGCTCCTTCCAAGCAGGCTTGGAATCAACCAGGCTGCGAAAGCATGACTCAAATTCGATCCGGGCTCCACAAATGCTAATATAATTAGCAGTGTACCTAGTGAGGTTATTGATGTAATATTGGGAGCACATCACGATGGCCTTGGTTTTCAGGACGTTGAGTTTCAGACGATTCTGATCAGCCCAGCTCATAATCCTCTCGGCGCAAGCTCGCAATCTGCCGATGCAAGATTGGAGCTCCTTGGGGGAGCATTGGCTGTAAATCTGCAAGTCGTCCGCATAAACAAGATGGGAGATAGAATTATGCAGGCAAAGACTAATGTCATTGATGTATAACGAGAACAAAAGAGGTCCCAGGACAGAACCTTGCGGCACTCCAGTGTTAAGGAACCTGAAGGTCGAAAGCTCTCCATTATCACCGATGACAGCCTGCTTTCTTCCTGATAGGTAGGAAGCTATACAGCGGATGACCTGCTTAGAGAAGCCGAAGGAGGGCAGTTTTCAGGAGATTGGTGTGACATACAGTATCAAACGCCTTGCTGAAATCAAAAAGAAGTAAGACTGTTACCATCTCCATATTAATGCCAAGCCTGATATCATCAGTTAGCTTTAGTAAGCAAGTCTGAGTACTGTGGCCAGCACGAAACCCAGTTTGGAACGAGTCCAAAAGGAGCCTGGTTTCAAAAAATTCAGTTATTTGTGAGTGTACCAGCTACTCCAGCGCCTTGGCAAGAAAACAGAGGATGGCGATCGGACGAAAGTCTGTTAAGGACTTAGGTGAGCAGACCTTGTTAAGGGCACGAACAATTGAGCTTTTCCAGGCAGAGGGAAAATTAGACTCGCTCAAGAACAGGTTAAAGATACGACAGATGAAAGGAGCGAGCAATGGCAACGCTTTAGAAATGACAATCTGTGGAATGCCATCACTACCTCTATCCTGGGTATTAAAATGCTGAATTGCTCTGCTCATGTCCGATTCTGTTATTTCCCTAAAATTGAACAGTTCAGGGAAATTTAGGCCTTCTAGGAACCGCAAGTAAGAGAGAGAGAGAGAGAGAATAGTATATGCTACTAGGTATTAAAATTTTGAAAGTCCTGAAAAGGACTGATTAAATGTAAAGTCTTCTCTCTCTCGAACTATTGTTAGCGACGTCCGCGTTGTAAAAAAAATTTTTCTTCGCTGCCGCTATGGATCTCTTCAGAGAGAGAGGTAATGCGGAGATGTGTCGAAAGAAAATATTGCTATATATAATAATAAATAGTCTGTTCTAGTTATTTTTTTATAGTCCTGAAAAGGACTGATTTTTTAAAATTTCCTTAAGCTAAGAATACTCTCTCTTCGACAGAAGGTCCGAGAGAGGTTTCACGTCTCCAGTCGCGGGACCTCTGCATACTCTCTCCCCGACAGAAGGTCGGAGAGAGGCATCACGTCTCCAGGCGCGGGATCCTCTTCTTCTTCGCAGCTCTGGCTGCTGCTGCTGCTCCGTCCGCGGCTCAGTGAATACTGAGCTCGTGGACAGCTCACCGCGCTCTTAATGCAAGAGCGCGGATGTTAAAGACAACCCATGTTCCTTTAGTCCTGAAAAGGACTGATTTCTCGGTGGAACCTCCAATTTTTGTTAGCTAGAATGCTTGAATACACTCTATTTAACAATTAATTTTTATTGTTTGTTTGAGTTGTGTTTTAATACTTGCTCCGCAAGTATCGGGCGGTCATTCCCGACTTGTGGGCTGATTTTCTTGTTATATTGACTAAATTATTTGTGAGATATTGAATTAAAAATCTTACCTTGATTTTCTCGGTGAGATAGCAAGCCTTTGACTACAATACTTTTACCAATTGATGAATATGGCTACGCTAATAATTAACTATGATGCTCTATGAAAAACGCGAAATTCGAACGCGATTTGACTTACTGAAATCAGATACTCTAGGTACAGTCGAACAACATCAATTCGAGCAAAAACATCAGAAAGTAGGCGTAAGAAAATGTCAATTTAAAAATCATGAAATAGTATACGCAAATGATTATCGAAAAAATTCAAAAGATAAAGTGAAAACTGAAATTATAGAAAAATCACCAAGTATGTTGTAACACTCAATTTTTCCTTTTAGTATGAGCGTTTACCTACCGGCCTCGCTCCGTGAATCTCCTTTAGATTCCCGGTAGGCGCCAGCCGCTCCGCTCGAGCGTTAGAGTCTCGCGACTCTTTTCTTCAAGATCCGAGGATGCGAGGCGAGTTTGCCGACTAACTCAGCCCCCAAACGCGTATGGAAAATGGAGAAAGGGTGGTTCGGGGCAGTGAATAACTCGTGGATTTGACCAAATGATTCTTTATTCAGATAAAACTTATTATATCAATTCGCGCAATGACTTACTCCTATTCGAAACAACAAGATAGCCCTTTTACCAATATTCGGTCTTCGCATAAAGCAGCCAACGGTATCCTGATCGCAACGATAAAAACTTCTCGCACAGCTTTCTCAATTATAATACCTTAATCGCGAAAACAGATAGCCAAACCGCAAGATATCCTTATTCTCGTGCGTCTCAATGTATCTTACGCACACACTAGGTCCCAAAGACCGACATTCACACATACTTCTAAGAATCGCGCTCGTCAGACGTAGCCGAGACGCGATTCGACTAATCTACGTCGGAGTCTCTGGTATGACAGCGACCGACGGCTTACGACGTCCACAGCGCTCCTATCCACGACGCAAGTTTTCCCTGATACACAAGATACCCCGCCGACACTTTCTCCGAGATATCTCGATGCAATAATCACGAGCTAATTACTTAACTAAGAGAGCCGAAGAAAACCACTAGGCAACCGTACGTACGCGAGGAATTCTCTAACAAAGGGAGTTCGCGCGAGAATAATCGTGGAGCTACACACTTCGCGAGATAGACCAAGAGCTAATGACAAGATCAAACCACTGACCTTATCCTCAATGAAGGCAGGCATCCTCGATGAAGGCAGACAACCAGGAAACCCACTTCCTTCAGAGATATCCGAAATTAGCACCGGTAAAATCAAAACTCAAAAGTCGCTCAGGAAAATCCTGTCATAAGACGATCAGCTAGATTAGCTGAAAAAAACGCAACGATCCAAGTACTAAACTAAGCGGAGGGGAGTTGTAATGTATGTGTAAGCGCGATGTATGAGTGAACGCGAGACATACTGTAAGCGGTACAGTGGTGCGCGCGCAGCGGCGCATAATTATGAGTGTATTCACTATATGGTGTATAGTTTAGAGTATTAGAGTAACGCGAGAGACGATGGTATAGTCAGCAGAAAAGTCAGGACGGCTCAGCGAGCAACACGTGCTCTATATAGTCTTACAGATCAATAAAGAGTTAGCATATTATTGGTTAACAAGAGCGTCCTTTATGTAACACTCCCGGCCATCTCACAAACATTACAGTTTTGTGAAGATCTTATTTATTACAATATCTTTTTGGTTTGAACTATCGGATTTTACAGCTGTCTCCCCTCCGCTTCGAATCAAACCCAATCCAGGGCTTACAATTTGATTTAAATGCCGCTGTATTACATATCCATCATCGAATTTTATTTTATACATACTTGGTGATAGTTTTTCTATAATTTCAACTTTCGCTTTATCTTTCAAATTTTTTCGATTATCATTTACTTCTACTATTTCATATTTTTTAAATTCACTTCTTCTTACGCCTGATTTATAATGTTTTTACTCGAATTGATGTTGTTCGACTGTACCTAGATTATTTGATTTCAGTAAGTCAAATCGCGTTCGAAATTCGCGTTTAAACATTAACTACGCTAGTGTTTTCTGTTGTACAATGTTTTGTAATTCTATAATCGCTTAAAAATCTATTTACAGAAAAATCCAAGCTATGTCCGTCTCGTATCATTGTATCCACTAGTTCTACAATGTGTGATAGATGGCGATGTGCCTCTTTCGCTATGCGAGAGTACGCTCCTGCAAGAGAAAGACGCACGCCGAGGTCATATAAATAGCGCTTCCTTTGGATGTTGCGGGCGTCTAAGGAGGCTGTCAGAGCCTTACTGAGGAGTCCACTCTGACAGCTGGGACGAAACGCCGATAAATTTTTGTAAGGTCTCGCTGCACACAGATCTCACCGTGTGACCACCTGCAATCGAAAATTAATTTTGTGGCTCGAGGAGAACAATAGAGTCTTTTTTCTATTAAATATATACTTATATATGTAGTCAATTATTACATATAATTAAACAAATATTTTTTCTAATATGTAACCAGACGAAAGGAAAAAATTAAAACGACGTAAATATGATCATAAAATGGGCACGAATTAATTATTTAATAAACTATTTAATCTCAAATACTGTTTATTGATGAAATTGAAATCTTCTTGTTTATTGATATTATTGCAATTCAGATTAATACAGAAACTAAACGTTCATATCTATTAATTTCACGGTCAAGGATTTTAACATTATCAAAAATAAAAGAATGAGTACTATTATTTTTTAAATATAAAGGAATAGGTAAAGACTTATCAAGAGTAGTTTTGTCCTTCAATTCGTTTCCTAAAATTTCTCTTCGTCTGACCAACGTAAGTCGCATCAGAATCATTACAATGTAATTCACGTTTGTTTCATTTATCATGTCAACCTCATCTTTTCCTAATTTGACTATATTGTTGAAATTTGTCGTTAGAGTAGGAACCAAAGTGAAATTGAATTTTTTAAATATAGATTTCATTGAAAAAAAGAATTTTTCATGAAACGGTAACGACAAAATTTTTTTGTTAGTATTCCTACATAAAGTAACATTATTCTTCAGTAAGTTTATTTAATTATTCTTACTAAAATTATGACTATTATTGCCATTAAAATTATTAAATCTATGTAATCTCATACGTTGACGCATACATTTATTTATAAATACATCCGGATAATTGTTGTTGAATAGCATGTTTTTAATTAAAGCTAAATTTTCTTTGTGGGAATCCTTATGGAACAATAATATTGCTCTGTCAACTAAACTGAAAATAATTTTAGGTTTCAATTGCATAGGATGATTAGAATTAAAATTAAGAATTCTGCCAGTATTCGTTGGTTTTTGATACCAGTTGGTAAGAATACTATTGTTATTCATAGATAGCACAACATCTAAGAACGGAATTTTATTCTTATTCTGTACTTCATGAGTAAATTGTAGATGTTTATTATAGTTATTAAATTCACTGAGCACTAAATTTACATGTTCCTTCTTAATACATAAAATAGTATCGTCTACGTATCTAAAATAGAACTACGGAATATAGTTATGGTTATCACATGAATTTTTTTAAACTAAAGTTTCCAAATCCTCCATCACAATGTCAGCAAACAATGGAGAGATAGGAGAACCCATTGGAGTACCAAAAATTTGTTTATAAATAATATTATTAAAAACTGTGGTTCCTACTCTAACGAAAAAATTGAACAATATAATCAAATTAGGAAAAGATAAGGTTGACATGATGAATGAAACAAACGTGAATTACGTTGTAATGATTCTGATGCGACTTATGTTGGTCAGACGAAGAGAAATTTTAGGAAACGAATTGAAGAACAAAACTACTCTTGATAAGTCTTTATCCATTCCTTTACATTTAAAAAATAATAGTACTCATTCTTTTGCTTTTGATAATGTTAAAATCCATGACCGTGAAATTAATACATATATAAGTTTCTGTATTAATCTGAATTGCAATAATATCAATATTTGAGATTAAATAGTTTGTTTGTTTGTTAAATAATTAATTCGTACACTATCGGTCTTTCTGTGTCATTTTATATCTATGATATCAAATTGCTGACAATCCTTTGTCGCTCCTATCACGCGCTAATACTAATTGTACGTTCAGATCAAATAATATTAGTACTCTATCTGAGGCAACTTGTTTTTTTATCCAGTCATACGCTATTTTATATTGTTTTGTCCAAATGAATGTTTTGTTTTTATTTAATTCATATAACTGTTCTAAGTGATCCGCTCTGTTTTCTAGAAAATTCTCGTAAAAATTTATCAAACCTATAAATCCTGCTAATTCTTTTTGATTTTGTGGTACTGGAGCTGCATTAATTGCTGTAATTTTTTATTCGCTCGGTTTTACACCATCTTTGTCTATAGTATAACCTAAAATTTCAATTTGTTGTTTGAAAAAATCGCATTTATCTAGATTAACGCGTAACTCTGCTTTTTCTAGACGCGAAAAAAATCTCTATAAGAATTTCAACGTGTTCATAGTCTGTTTCCGCAGTACAGTAAATATTGTCAATGTAAATATTTGTTTTTTTATACCTTTCAACGTGTCCTCCTAGATGCTACTCCTTCACGGAGTTTAGTATATCGAAATAATCCGTCGTAAAGAATAATTGTTAATGCATCTTTGGATTCGACATCCAATTCAAACTGCATGAATACATGTTTTAAATCTATTTGTGATCACCGCTTGCCTACTCTCAACGTGTTGAAATTTTTTTCTTTTTTTCGGTATTGGATGCCGTTTAATAATAAATTTTGGATTAACCGGAAGCTTAAAGTTACCGAAAATTCTAATTTCACCGTTGCTTTTCAATACTGGATTAATTGGTGTTGCCCATGTGCTACATGAAACTGATTCCAAATTACCGAGTTTAATTAAGCGTTGTATTTCGTTAGAAATTTTCGGATGTAAATTTCGCACGTATGTGTTCTGTGCTATCGTTATTGGCCATAAATCAAAAGCCTTCAACCATTATCTACCTAATAGTGTCGGTCCTTGTCTGTCGATTATGTATATGTCAAGTCGTTTCTCTTTGTTTACAAAATTTACTTTCAAATTTTTCAACATTCCTTTCGGATTCAATGGTACGCTACCATATGTATTTAATCGTAAATCGCTTTTTTCAAGTGCGACGTTTGGAAAAAATTTTTGTATATCACGCTCTGACATAATTGTTACTTATACACAACAGTATCTATTTATATTTTAAACATTGTTAATTATTAAAATTTCAAAAATCGAGTAAAATTCGCGATCTGTATCAGTCTTTTCGGTGTCATGTTTTTTACCATCCCGTGAATTTACGTGATGCAATTTTTTCTCTGATTGTTTATGTAATATATGTACGAGAGATGTATCTGTAGACAAGCTAATGTACGTGACGTTCGAGAGAGTGGTCAGACTGAAGCGGACCAGCTACGAGTACACTCACATTCTGTAGACCTCCAGTTAGACTTAATAAAGCATTACATAGTTTGATATCCGAGTGTGTCCTTCTATCCACTCCTTACCTCGCACGGATGTAACAATTGGCGATGAGGGTAAAAGAAAGGAAAAGTTAAACAATGTAAGTGAACGGATAGGCCGTCAAAGTACACAAGTACAACTGTTGGAAGCGAGACAACAGTCAAGAAGTCAAAATGTCGACGATAGATCAAGACAGGCAAGATGGCGATATTATGGAAGAATGGACAAAGCTGGAGCAGTATAAAACACAATTGAACGATTGGAAGAAAAAGCTAACTGGGGAAAAAGTAAGGCTGGAAGAAGAGCAAAGGAAGTTGACGGCGGCTCAAGGATTGCTAATGGCGAGTGGCGGAACTCCAAGCAGCACAACGGTCGTGAGAGGGACGATCGGAAACATGGTAGCTTTCACAACGGATGACGACTGGACGCTGTGGTGTGAACGACTGGAAATGTATTTCCTGGCAAACGAAGTTCCTGAAGGAAAGAAGGTGTCATTGTTCCTGACGCTTTTGGGGAAGGAAGGCTATGCACTTCTATGAAATTTGATGACGCCCGCCCATCCAGCCAATGGAAAATTTAAAGATTTGATAGCGATAATGAAGAATCATTTGCAGCCGAAGCCAAGCGTTATCACAGAACGCTTCAAGTTCAAACAGTGCCATCAGCGCAAAAATGAAGACATCAAGAATTTTTGGCTAATTTTAAGAAATTATCGACATTTTTCGAGTTCGGAAACAATCTCGAGAGCCATATTCGAGATCAGTTCGTATGGGGGCTTGCAAATGAGACGACACAAAAGAGGCTATTAGGAGAGAGAACCTATGGTAGAGCGGTGGAACTAGCATTGATGTTGGAGTCAGCGGGACGAGACGCAGCAAGAATGCAGCTAACCAACGGGGGCGCTAATGTCAATTGTGTGGCTTCGAAGAATCGACGACAAACTGGTACAGAGGGAACAAAGAAGAAAAATGTTGCGAATAGTAGGTGCTATTGTTGTGGTAAGACTAACTATAAGACGGCGGATTGTCGTTAAAAGAATTATAAGTGTAATAATTGCGGTAAGTCGGGACACCTTAAGAGTGTATGTAAAGCGAAATCGGAGATGCCAAAACCTAATAAAGAAGGTTCAAATGATAAGAAACGGGAACAACATTTTTTCACGGAAATCAATGATTTGAGCGTTCCATGTGAGACATTATTTCATCTAGGAAAAGAAGCTAAGCAAATGCACATAGGTTATGTACAACCGATAACCTTAAAAATAAACGTAGAAAATTGTTCTGTAGTTTTCGAGTTAGATACGGGCTCTCCTATTTCAGCGATTTCGGAAGTTGAGCGGAATAAAAGCGAAAATTTATCTAGATTAATATTAAGGAGTACGCCGAGAATTTTTAAATCATATCAGGGAGATATTATGTGACCAAAAGGTATTCTAGATGTTAAGGTAAGACACAATAAGATAGTACACGAGTTAGAATTGTTTGTCATGCCGGGAAATAGTAATCCAATCATGGGACGTCAGTGGCTAAAAACATTGAAATTGTTATCGTTTGACGGGGGAGAAGGAATTGTTATTAATGCAGTAAGTCAAATGAATTTGACAGTAGATAATTTGCTACAAGAGTTTGGTAGTTTATTCGATAATAAGTTAGGTACTTATAATAAAGGGGAATTTTCTTTAATAGTAAAAGAAGACGTGAAACCGCAATTTTGCAAGCCGAGACCAGTACCTTATGCGCTTCGTGAGAAAATAGAAGCAGAGCTTATAAGACTCGAACAGGAGGGCATAATTGTCCCTGTAGAGTCGAGTGATTGGGCGACGCCAATTGTACCTGTATTAAAATCCAACGTAGAAGTACGGGTTTGTGGTGATTTTTCGATAACTGTAAATCTGGTATTAATAGTTAATAGGCACCCAATCCCACGGGTAATGGATTTAGCTCACAAAATGAATAAAGTAACTATTTTTTCGAAACTGGATCTCGCGCATGCGTACCAACAGCTTGAGTTAGATGAAAAATCTAAAGAATTAGTCACAATTTCCACGCACAAAGGGTTATTTCGATATAATAGATTGGCGTATGGGGTAGCCTCAGCATCGGGTATTTTCCAAGGAGAGATGGAGAGATTGTTGAGAGACATTCCTGGAGCTGTAGTTTATTTTGACGACGTATTTGTTTTCGGCGTTACGCAAGAGGAGCACGATGCTCAGTTACGGAAGGTATTAGAGTCTTTCCGAAACAGCGGGTTAACGGTAAAACGTGAAAAATGCCAATTTAGTCGGGAAGCCGTGGAATTTTTAGGTTTTGTGATAGATGGGCAAGGCTTGAGAGTATCGAAGGATAAAATCAAAGCGGTATTGGCGATTAAACGACTGGAAAATACAAATGAGTTAAAAGCTTTTTTAGGATTTTTGAATTATTATTCGAGATTCATTAAAAATTGTGCCAAATTTGTGAGCCCATTATATGAGCTCGGGAGACCGAATGTGAAATGGCAATGGACGTGAGAGAGGGAGGATGCTTTCAATAACGCTAAGAAGCTATTATCATCACACAATGTCTTGGCCCAATACCAGACGGACGTACCGGTCAAGGTTACCTGCGATGCCTCGCCTGTAGGGCTTGGTGCGGTGCTTTCGCACGTATTTCCAAACGGAAGTGAGAGGCCGATTGCGTACGCGTCGAGAGTTCTTAATAAGGCGGAGCGAAATTATGCGCAACTAGATAGGGAAGCTCTAGCGCTAGTATTCGGGGTAAAAGCGTTTCACCAATTCGTTTATGGAAGATCATTCATCTTAGAAACAGATCATAAACCGTTGACCTTCATTTTTGGGTCTAAGAAAGGGTTACCACAAATGGCAGCGAGCCGCGTTCAGCGCTGGGCTGTATTTTTAGCAGGTTATGATTTTGTTATTAAGTATATTAAAGGATCGGATAGTGGTCCGGCTGATAGTTATAAATCCGACGGATAACTATACTTATCTTAACTATGTAACAGATGGCATTAAAAGCATTGATTCTAACGTAGTAAGGCAAGAAACATTGCGAGATACTACATTAAGGGATGTTATTGATTATGTATATAAGGGCTGGCCATTAAAGGTACGCGACGATTTGCAAGCTTTTAAAGTTAGGCAAAATGAATTAACCATCGAGCAAGGATGCCTGTTATGGGGGCACCGAGTCGTGATACCGAAAGCGTTAAGAATACGTTTGTTAGACGAGCTTCATAGCGCCCATATGGGTATCGTGAAAATGAAGGCGTTAGCGCGGTCGTACCTTTGGTGGCCAGGTCTAGATGAAGACATTGAGAAATTAGTAAAGTCATGTCAAATTTGTTTAGAAAATTCGGGAAACCCACCGAGGGCTAGTTTACATACATGGAAGTGGCCAGAAGGTCCAAACATGCGAGTTCATGCTGATTTCTGTGGCCCGATCAATGGGTTTATGTACTTGATTATTACAGATGCGCATTCAAAATGGATTGATGTGAAGGAGATGACTAATATTACCGCGGAAAGCACAATTAAGGTGTTCAAGGAGTATTTCTGTGTATGGGGATTACCTAATGTTTTAGTAACGGACAATGGTCCAACATTCAAGTCTGAATGTTTTGAAAGCTTCCTTAAAGAAAACGGCATCGCTCATTACAAAACTGCTCCTTATCACCCTGCTTCGAATGGCGTGGCGGAAAATGCGGTGCGTACGTTTAAATGTAAGTTCAAAGCGTTAATATTAAGCAAGTCATCAAGACATGATGCACTATGTAAATACTTGTTTCAATATCGGACGACGCCACATTGCACCACCGGATGCACACCAGCAGAGTTGCAAGTGGGTCGCACACTTCGAACGCGATTAAGTATTGTAAAACCGTCAATTAAAGATAATGTTGAATTGAATCAAGCTAGACAAAAACAGTATTTTCGAGGCAATCGAAGTACGAGCTTTGATAAGTCTGAAATTGTCATGACACGCGATTATTCTAATAATGAGAAGAAATGGCAGCAAGGTGGAATCATAGACACATTGGGACCTGTAACTTATGCTGTACAATTGCAAAATAATCAGGTGCTAAAACGGCACGTTGATTAGTTAAAACCATGTATGTCTACGTTAAGCCAGGAACAAAGCCTGAGCGATAAGACTGCACAGTTGCCGAATGTAACTGATCATTCAAAGTATACTGAGCCCGTAGTTGAATCGAGTGTAATCGACGATAGAGGAACTAAGGCGAACCTTAGCATCGATGAATCAATTGTAAGTAGTACGACACTACCTGATAATCCGTGCCCTATCCCTGTAACACTACGGCGATCAACAAGAGTACAAAAGCAACCACAAAGACTTGATTTGTAAGCGAATACCGAGACGTTTCTAAAACTAACAAGGAAGGATTATGTACGAGAGATGTCGCTGTCGACAAGCTAATGTGCGTGACGTTCGAGAGAGTGGTCAGACTGAAGTGGACCAGCTACGAGTACACTCACATTCTGTAGACCTCCAGTTAGACTTAATAAAGCATTACATAGTTTTATATCCGAGTGTGTCCTTCTATCCACTCCTTACTTCGCACGGATGTAACAGATTATTTTTTGAATCAGTGTTTTTGTAAAGATGACCTTTACCATGTTTTTTCCAAATATCCTACTTTGTCACAAAACTGCAAGTTTTATTTTGCATTTTACAATCTTTTGTATCATGCCCTTTTTTCATACCGGAACAGAAACATATTTTAATACGTTTGCGTGAATCATTCGCATTAGATTTGTTTACATTGTTTTGACTGTTACCCTGTCGTTGCTTGTGAGAAATTTGGCGTAGCCAGTCCTCTTCAGTGATCATGCGAACACAGGGAAACCTTGTTACCCAAACTGCCACTATCCTGCTACTCAGTGATAGTGTTATTGTTTAACCGCGAGAGGAGAATTTCCTCTGATTTATCATTCTTTATACGGTATTAATTTACTTCAGGGACTAAGGAGTGTGAGCTCTCCGCTAGTTTTAAAAATTAATCCTAGCAGTCCCTTTCCCTAAGCAAAGATTTCAGATTTGATAGTTATGGTTAAAAACAATTTCGCGCACCAGGTGATATAGCACTACACTATACCATGAGCTGCAGGCGATGAGTCCTCGCGTGGTTAAGAGATCCTTGCAGTCTCCGATCCATCCGCTTTGAAATTACATGATTACGTTTTCTTATCATTGTTGAGTTGCATGGAGACATGTAGACTGTTGAGCAGGTAATGCCGGTAGCTCCGCGAAACACGACTGATGATTACTCTCCTTTGCCGCCGAAAATTTACGGCGAGCTGCGACACATAGGCCAAATTTTCATATCTCCCGGCTGCGCGTTATATACATGTGTTAATACATCGGCGTGTCCAGATATGCGCGTGGACAAGTGGCCGCAGCACCGGAGAGCAATCGCCTATCCCTATAACACGGGCAGCTCTTTTCCCGGGCCTGTCTACGCTCAGCTTAGTCGTACTGTATCCCGTAAAGCCGTGAAGTGTTGCGGCGCGAGTGTAAATGGGGTGCGCGCGATGCCATGGAATTTTAACTGGAGCTCGCGTATGCCGATTGACCGATTCCTTGACCGTGATGTTTATATTCGCGGCTCTGCGTACATGCACCGTATAGACGTGAAACAATATTCAGTCAATGATCGAAAAGTCGAATCGTCGCATAATAGGGTTGTATATATCTGGGTTCGGCGGAGGCAAATTTGCAGTTTGTGGTCTCAAATTCTTTCTATCGACAACAGCTTTTATCGAGCAAATGCTGGCTGTGGGATTTACATTCAATCTCTTTCTACATAAATAAATGTATTTTTAAATATTTAACTTATTATATAGCTAATAATTGCATTTGATTATATCCGTTCAATTTTTTTTCGAGGTATATACAACACGATAGGGGGATATGCATATGAAACGCAGTATGTCAAAGATTTTCAACCAAAAATACACAAACTAAAGCAATATATTACGAATAATAGTATTACACGCATAATTATATTACTGGATTTGACTTGCAACGAGAAACCAATTTTTCCAAGGCGAATTTTGATTGTAAAGTTTCAAATTTTTCGTATTGACAACATCTTTCATCGAGCAAAGTGGTTTTGGCATCAGTTTACTTTCTATTTCTACAGAAATACATTCATTTATAAGTAATTTATTTATTTTGTAATAGTGTTGAGCTGAAGCGAGCAGCTGAGCTGCGTCGTGCTCTTCTCCCACTCCTGACGGCTAGCGAGCGGGCCGGCGCTGCCGCGACGAGATCGTCAGAGAGTTCAGTTGTCTCATGGCCCTCAAGCCGCTAGAGAGCTTTGAATTATTTAATTATTTTATATTAAATCTTATTTAGCTAGAATCAAATAAAGGTATAAGTTCGACTAAATAATTTATTAAATAAATTATTGTGTTTTTATTTTCGGTTTCCTCCGCCGCACATTGGTAGAACCTCAAAATGTTATGGGTCTAGCAAGCTTCCACTGCGCCTGGAATCTGCCCGCCTTTGTGTATGCCCGGAAGGTGAAAATTCGTGTGTGATTGTGCTAATAGTGTTTGGTTGCTTTTTAACAGTTTGATTGATTCTGCGAGTTTCTTTTATTTTTGGCTCGACTCGGCATTCTGTGTGATTGTGCGGCGCGGCGAGACGCAGTCTTTTGGATTGATCTGCATGACTGAATTTTCATTTATTGTAACCGGCTCAATCTGCATATTTCATCGTCTACAACAGCTCGAGAGATGGCGGACGGAAGAAAAGTCAATTTTCTAAATGATCTCAAGACGAAAGGTGAGTGTACGAACATAAAAATTCGACAAAGTCCGAAAGTACGGCACGATGTTGCTCGAGATTCCGGGAATCGCGTGCGTCTCTCCGATGTTTTGAAAACAAACGAGTGACTGTCAGCGCTGCGCCGCCGCCGTTACCGCTGTTGCTGTGTCGTTTGCACTAGCGCCTGCCACTTACGCTGGCGTTGCCATTTGCGCTGGCACTGGTGCTGAGTTCGTCGCGAGTAAACTCGACTTCATGCTAAAGCGCTAGAGTGAGAGAGCGCCGAGTCGTGGTTATTGCACGAGCCGAAGTCGTGCCATATTTAATCTCCGAAGAAAGAGAGAGAGATAGTGCGATACTGACAATTCTCGTGCTGGCGTTGGCGCTGGCACTGAACTTGTCGCGAGCTGAATCGACAGCGTTTGTAAATACTAGAGAACGCCGAGTCATAGGCGCTTTTACAGGCAGTCAGTGCGCCATGCTTGATCTCTATAAGTGAGAGTGATATAGTATGTATGTATATACTGTCGGCACGTGTCATTGTACATGTAAGCTTGATGAAAGGCTCTTGTTGACTTGCAGCACAGCTATACGCGAAAATAACTTTGAAAATTAAAATTAAAATTAATTGCTCGATTTAGTAAAGGCTAGAATATATATACACACACACACACACACACACGTTTTAAAATAATTCTCGGTGCGAATGAATCCTTCGAGCCGAGAAAATATTTATTTAAAACAAAATTAAAATTTTCAAAGCTTGAATAAATTTTGATTATGACTAATTGTCTGATTACTTTTAAACAGATAAAAAAACGTAGCTCTGTTCTTGCTACTTCAGGATCAAGAATTGGAAATCTATGATAAGCATCCAGATGAATGTAATTATCCTGATTTAGATGAAGCTGGATGTGTATGTATTATGACGTCACGTGGTCTTAAATACGAAATAGGTAAAAGCTCGAATTACTAACGTTAGTAGTTGGATTAAAATTAAAATTATACGTACGTAACGAATTTCAAAGAAATTCTAAAAACATGTTTTTCAGTCCCAAATTATACTGTCGACCGGTGTATGCATTGTAGTGTATGTCGTTGCTGCTATACTATGTGTTCTGAAAAATTTACAGACCAATCATAGGTCAGGCAAGTAACCATACTCTTTTGATTGTTGTTCGTCACTTGAGTGTGTACTTAATTAAAATTGCCTTAAATTTTGTAGAGAAATTTATTTTGATTGTTTTTCGTCAAATATAAATAACTCATTTGTTGATTATATTTCTAGATAACTCAAAATTATCACCATCCATGCTAGAGTCTCTGAAGAGCGAAATTAAAAGAGTTCGAGTTGAAGAAGAAACTATGGAGACAGAGATTGTTTCTAGTCGGCAAGAAACATCTCAACCCCTTAAGCTCGATGAAATAAAAGAATTTGACAGCAGTGTCGACAAAATGTCGGAGTTGAATAAGTCCGATAAAGCTGGAAGCATAGAGTCCGGGCATTCGCTCTAAAAGTATTGGAGGCTAAGTTCGATTCTCAGTTACAAGGTAAAAATACTCCAATCATAAAATCATAAAAAATGCTAAATTTAAAATTGGCACTGAATAAAAGCTGTCAGAAGGGGAAATTTTCTAAGGTCGATTTAGAATCAAAAATTGATTTATTTGCTGGAAAATGTAACGAATCAGAATGTCTTAAAAATTCTGATTTCATGAACTCCAGTTACTTTGGAGTTAAGTGTAACGTGAATTCTAAAAAGATTGAACTGTCACCAATTGTAAGTTGTTGCACAACAAATCCAATTTCAGAATTAATGGAGCGTTTGGCAGTAACAGAAGCTACTATAAGCAAGATTAATGACAAAATTAATCATGAAAGCAATAAAGTGCATCATGAAGTAGTTGAAGAACTTGCTAGTTACAGACTATATGTAACTGAGAAGGTCAAATGGATGGATGAACACGTTAAACGATGGGTCGAAGATGAGAAGTGGGACGAAAATCAATCCACGAATGAAAAACCACCAGAATTAATAAGAGCTGAAATACAAAAGGCTGGGTTACATCGAGACACCGGAAGTGTCACTGAAAAAATTAAAATTGAATTCACAAATTCTCAATCGTCTCTCCGTAGAGATTATAAACTTACTACAAGCTTGAATATAGATTCACTTATAGATTTTCTTAAATCTGAATTAACAGTTGCAGATCTATTGTATGTAATTGATTCAAATGTAATATCTCGTAATATCATGAATCAAAGATTGAAAAAGATAAAATTAGAGTTAGAGATGTTATTACTAATAGAATTGATATGTCATATTATGATAAAGTTTCCAATATAAAAGATCCAAAAGACTTATTAAATGAAATCAAAGGAATTAAAGAAAATAAAATAAATTTATCGACTGCAAGTTTCAGAAAACAGCTCCATAACATTAAATACAGTCCGAATAAAGAAAAGGCTTCCGCATTTTGGTATAAGTTCGATAATATAGTCCGATTATATAATAAATTGCCCGATACTCCACCTTTGTTCGATGTAGAAATTCGAGATGCATTTTTTTGAAGCTGTTGTTTTGAATCTGCTACAAGTCAGAGAAACAGAGTTTTTACTATTGTCAGTAGGTCAGTTAAAAGATCATATTGTACAGCAGGAAACAGCTCGAGAAACATCAGCTAGAGGAACTAGCAATGGCCAAAAGGGTGAGTCAGCTGGAGTAAATGCATATCATGTGCAAAACCCAAAGGCACATTGTTTCAAGTGTGGTAATAAAGGGCACAGAAGTGAGGAATGTACAAGGCCTAGAAAAATGTGCTTTAATTGCAAGAGATATGCTGGACATATCCGAGCCGATTGCCCCTATAAGGGAGAAAAGCTGGAAAAGATTCTTTTTTACAAGTTCTTCAAACGTGGAAGGAAACCCTTATTTGTTGTGAAAGGTTAATTATCCATTTTCACAATAATAATAACCCATCCAATACTTTTTTGGCAAAGTTTCGTCCTCTAATGTGGGACCTTGTCAAGCCTGTTTTTATTTAACAAACAATAATGGAAGTGTAACAAAATATAGATAAATATTCAACTTTTCTGTATATATACACATAATACACAACAAGATTATTACCATTAGACTAATTATACAATACTAATACATTATAATTGCAGAGGTTATACACCTCTTGTCACAGCCATGTGCTCATCAGTACGTATGTAAGTATGTAGAAGCAATGCGTAGTGGTCACATAAAAGTATATGGAGACCCGAACGGCACCGACGGGACTCGAACGTGTCCGAACGTTTAAACATACCCAGTATTAAATATTGCTGAAAGGTTACTTTGGTAAGTAAAGTAGGATAAATTATGTTGCTGGAAGGTTACGTAACCAGCAGGACACAGTCAAGCAACATTGCTGAGAAGTGGAATGTCCATTTTAATATTACACCGATTCGATCGATATTCCATTCCGACCCGTGAAAAGTAATACTACAGTAATATTGTAGTAAGCTTACTAAACCTTCCCAGAACATTAATATATTAAATTTTTTTTCGGTTTTTTGGGTAAAAAATATCGGTACTTTGTAATATTACAGTAACATTGCAGTAACATTCCGAAATGGTACCACAACATTGCCGGAATATTTAAAAGTTATTATTATTGCAATATTACTGGAATATTACTGGAATATTTCATATGGAAGAAATTTTTGTATGAAACCCGAAAAAGAATTTCCAGAATATATTAATATTCTTGGAAGACTATGCAACCTTATCACAATATTACTAGAATGTAATCAGTGGTCAGATGTTTGGCTACGGCCAACTTTTAAATATTCCGGCAATGTTGTGGTACCATTTCGCAATGTTACTGCAATGTTACTGTAATATTACAAAGTACCGATGTTTTTTACCTAAAAAACCGAAAAAAACCATTTAATATATTATTATTCTGGGAAGGTTTAGTAAGTTTACTACAATATTACTGTAGTATTACTTTTCACGGGTCAGAATGGAATATCGATCGAATCGGTGTAATATTAAAACGGACATTCCACTTCGCAGCAATGTTGCCTGACTGTGTCCTGCTGGTTACGTAACCTTCTAGCAACATAATTTATCCTACTTTACTTACCAAAGTAACCTTCCAGCAATATTCCTGGAGCACTGGGTGCTATATGGGCTATGACAAAAACAACGTAGCAGTGGAAACGTACTGATATACACTTATTGCATATAATATTTTTAGTATGTAACCAGATACAAGAAAATTAGAAACGAATTAAAAATGAACATAATTTTGCAGAAATAATAATTTTACAAACAACCTATTTAATCTCAAATATTGTTTATTGATGAAATTGAAATCTTCTTGTTTATTGATATTATTGCAATTCAGATTGATAAAGAAACTTTCAGAAACTAAACGTTTGTATCTATTAATTTCACGGTCAAGAATTTTTACTTTATCAAACGCAAAAGAATGAGTACTATTATTTTTTAAATGTAAGGGAATAGGTAAAGACTTTTCAAGGGTAGTTTTTTTATGTTCATCAATTCGCTTCTTCAGATTTATATAGATTTATATAGATTTATATAGATAGATATAGATTTCATTGAAAAAAAGAATTTTTCATGAAACGGTAACGACAAAATTTTTTTGTTAGTATTCCTATATAATGCATCATTACTCTTATTAAAATTTTGACTATTATTACAATTAAAACTATTAAATTTATGTAATCTTATACGTTGATGCATGCATTTATTTATAAATACTTCTGGATAATTATTATTCACTAAGATATTTTTTATTAAAGTTAAATTTTCTTTGTGGAATTCCTTATGGGACAATAATATTGCTCTGTCAACTAAACTGAAAATAATTTTAGGTTTCAATTGCATAGGATGATTAGAATGAAAATTAAGAATTCTGCCAGTATTCGTTGGTTTTTGATACCAGTTGGTAAGAATACTATTGTTATTCATAGATAGCATCACATGTAAGAACGGAATTTTATAATTATTCTGTACTTCATGAGTAAATTGTAGATATTTATTGTAGCTATTAAATTCATTGAGCACTAAATTAACATGTTCCTCCTTAATACACAAAATAGTATCGTCTACGTATCTAAAATAGAACAGCGGAATACAGTTATGGTTATCACACAAATTTTTTCAGACACAAGTTTCTAAATCCTTCATTACAATGTCCGCAAACTTGGACATGCATCTTTGAAATACTTAAGAGAATTTCAAAAAAATTTCCAGATATCAAAGATATTCAAGAAATTAAATTCGATGAATCAGTATTGGATTGTGAAGTTTGCATTGTTTCAAAATTCAATAAATAACCTTTTAGTTCGATGAGATAAAGAGCAAGTGAACCACTGTAGATTATTCATGGAGATACAATGGGACCTATTAGTCCTGCGACACATCCTAAGAAATACAAATTTATATCTGTATTTGTAGATGATTATTCTCGATTGGCAATGGCGTATCCCATTAAAAATAAGTCCAAAACTGAAAAATGTTTGGAGTCGTTTATAAAAAGCTCGAGGAATCTACTTGGTAAAGACTCTAAATTCTGTTATATTTGATATGATCAAGGAACAGAATTTACAGGTGGATATACGCTGGAAGTTCTGGATAGATTTGGTGCTGAGCTACAATTAGCCAGCCCTGATACACCAGAACATAATGGTGTAGCTGAAAGATTCAACCAAACTATCCAGAAGAAAACAAGAGCTCTTATGTATGATACTCGATTGCCAGATAATATGTGGGACCTGGTGCCGCTGTATATTTTTATAATAGGACACCTCACAGCTCGAATAATATGGTACCTCTTCTTCAAAAGTTTGAACCTAAATTAAAACTCAATCTAAATCAATTGAAACGTTTTGGCAGTATTGCCTATATTAAGATACAAAGAAAAACTGGACCTAAGTTCGATTAGCTGTGAAAAAGAGTAGTTTTAATTGGGTTTAAACCAACAGGATACTTGTTTTTAAAGCCGGAAGAAGGTAAATACTATGAAAGTAGGGATGTTCGATTTAATGGACAGATTGTCTTCGGCTACAAATATAACAAAAACAGTATCAAAGACTGGAACAACACACTGGAGGCAGTAAACAAGGAAACATGGTTGGTTAAGTTTGATGATGATAAAATTGTTCCGATCTCTGAAACAGAGGGAGAAAATTAATAGTTAATTGCTAAAACACAAGAAGATCCAGTTTCATAGAGGGAAGCTATGAGCTCTGAGAATAAGCTAGAGTGGCAAAAAGCCATAAAAAGCGAGTTAGAATACATGGAGAAAAATAAAGTTTGGAAAATTGTTGATTAACCTCTGATAAAAGGAGTAGAAAAACCAAACATCATTGACTCTAGATGGGTGTTAAAAACAAAAGTTGGATTAAACAATCAGATTAAATACAAAGCTCGAAACGAATATGATTTAGCTGAAACATATGCTCCTGTTTCCGGACTGCCACTCATAAGATCAGTGTTAGTTCTAGTCAATAAATTCGATTTTGAAGTTCGACAGCTGGATGTTCAAACTGCTTTCCTAAATGGAAAAATAGATTGTGAAGTCTATATGGAAATTCCCGAGGGAATTAATTGCTCAGCAGAAACCACAAATAAGAAAGTCTACAAAATCGAATGGGCTTTGTATGGATTGTACGGAAGAAATGGTATGAAAAATTCACGGAAACAGCGGTCAAGCTGGGACACAGGCACACAATTCCGAGCCATGTCTTTTCACTTGGCGTCAAAGGAACAACCAACTAATACTGTTGGCTTATGTCGATGACATACTTATAGCCAGTAATGACAAAACTAAGCTCCAAAATATAATTAAACTACTAAAGCTGGAGTTTGAATTGACAGATCTTAGTGAACCTAAGAGTTTCTTGGGTATTGAGATAAATCGAGACAGGGAAAGTCATGTCATAACTTTAACACTGGAGAAGTATATCGACAAAACTCTGAAGAGGTTCGGATACAGTGAAACACACCCACAAAGAACTCCTATGGTCACGGCACAAGTGATAAATCGTGAGAGAAGAGAAAGAGAGGAAGACGATAATCAGCTCGAGGAAAAATCTGTTAGCTTAAATAGCAGATATAGGGAAATTGTGGGTTTACTGTTGTACCTCGCGAATACTGTACGTCCTGATATAGCTTACACTGTAAATGTTTCGAGTAGACATCAGATCAAACCAACTAAGCTGGAATGGTTAATGGTCCAAAGAGTATGTCGGTACTTAAAGCACACCAGGAGTGGAGGTATAAAATTTATAGGTAAGCTTGATAATATACAAGGGTTTTCTTTCAAAGTTGTTTGGAGACACAGTAGCTTGGAAAACTCATAAGCAAAATTATGTTGCTTTGTCAACATGTTAGGCCGAATATGTTGCTGATGAGTGAAGCATGTCAAAGTATGGTCGCATTAACAAACTCTCTCAGCTTGATTATAGATCATAAATTTTTACCTATGACGCTCTGGTGTGATAACAGAGCATCAATAGCTAGCTCTCAAGTCAGTGCTACAAATAAATTAAAACAAATGTGCGAATAATTGTTTAATGAATCTGTCGATCTCTCCGAGGCAAAGTGTGTAGGAAAAAGGTGAAAAATAAATTTACACCATTTTTTCCTTATTCAACGTTTCGGTGAACATTATCACCCTCTTCAGGAAACTGTCGATTTCATTTATTATTGTAAATGAGTTCATAAATTTTAAATATTAACAAAATGTACAAAAATGTTTTCCTTACAAGTAGAGGTACGTAACGACGAATACTAGATGTTATTCTTCCCCAGCCAGTGTTAGGCGGAGGAAGGAGGAGCGAATATTGCCAAAAACAGTCAATGTTGTTGTTCCGGCTCTTTCGGCTATTGTCTCAATAATGAGAAGACAATAGGTGTATCCGGCGCTTTTATATTAACAAGGAGTCTCGCAACTATTTGACCAGTGTGTTTATGTATGACGACACAATTTTCGTTCGCTCGCACATGTATACATCAAAATTGTCCCCGATCCGATTTACTTTTCAAACGGTATATTAACTGTGTGTACACGTTATTGAGTTTTTGCGTGTCTTCCATTTTATTTATGCCATTACCTTGCATTTGAATGTGTAACATTTTAGATGCAAGTCTTTTATTAAGGTTACATTCTTTATCTTTTATTTTTATTTTATCAAAATTGAAATTATGGTTAAATTTGCTATGGTGTTCACTAATAACGTTTTTTGATTTTTTGTGTTCCTCAATACGTGTACACGCACTTCTCTTCGTTTTTTACCAACAATTTTTCAATATTAGTGTACAGAGATTTTACGTCTAGGCTTACAATACAATGGTCCGCTGGAATATTTTTATGTTTGATTTTTTCTATCAGATCGTAACTATTTTTTACATAAGATTTTGGCTTGTCTAAATTATTTTGTAAAATTTTGAATAATGTTTTTGAGAAGAAATATGTAGGCGAGCCTATTGTTGAAATAATAGGTCTCAACGGATGATCTTTCTTATGGATTTTAGCTAATCCAAATGCTTTGAGTAAAATCGTATCCGTTTGTTTCTTCCCAAGAAAACCATTATCATTCCAAATATTTATAAAGCTTTTCATCTTTGTTTGTAATTTTGTTAACGGATTTTTCTTAATCGTAGTGTAAGTATCTCTATCAGCTAAAAGAGTTTCCATTTTCTCGATGTAATCGCTCTTATACATTGCTAATGTTACCCTTGTCCGCAAAAGTAAACATAATGTCTTTGTGACTCTTAACAAAATCATTAGTTACAGATAATTTATGTTCAAAATTTTTTTCTTCTATTGTCTTATGTCTAGTCTTATTCTGAAAATGTCTGACTTTATTTAATAGTGTATTTCTTGTTCGCTGTGTTCTCCGGGATATTGTCAACCATAATTAATTTTTCTAAGTTTTTTATGCATTCAAAAATCAGATTTTCGTTAAAGTCACAGCTAGAATTAAACTTTCGTTCTAATGCTATCACATCTATAACATTAACTGGTATGTCTACATCTGTGAGGTTCTCAAACCATGTTTCATTACTCGAAATAGAATTTACTTTAGTTTTTAAAGAATTGAATTTATTTTCATGTGTGCTATTGAGTTTTTTTCTATAATTACTATTGTGAGTATCCTGATTATCAATAATATATCGTAAAAATTCTTGTGACAGTGACTCTTGTAATAGATCATATAATTTTTTAGTTTCTGACTCTAAAAATTCTATGTGAATATAGATATCTTCTATTTCGAGATTAAAAACTTTTTTCTGAAGATTTTTTACAATCTTATGAAAATTGTCTTTTCCGAAGTTGCTACGAAAAGTAAAATGATTTAAGTTACTTGAGATATTGATGATGTATGTTGGTTGTTTGTCAAACGTACTGCAACGCAGCAAAAGTTGTCGTTAGGATCTGGCTCTCGTTAAATCCCACTGCAGTGTTATCCATGCTTTAAATATTGTCGTGCATCCTCTCCATATTTGTCCTTGATCAAAAGAGAAACGGCTAGAGACTGGCGAAGATCCACGGTCCATGTTAAAAAGTATGTGAATAAGTGTGAACTACATTCCTTTGGCTTTGGAGAGATCGACAGATTCATGAAACAATTATTGAAAAACACCGAGGGATAAAGGCAAAGGAATATAGTTCACACTTATTCACATACTTATTCATATGTCCGAAGTTCGAGAACACTACGTTCGAGAATGTGAAGCTAGAAATCTGATCAAAGTTAGCTGGATTGCATCAAAGGATCAAATTGCTGATCTATTTACAAAGGCTTTACCATTCGATTTGCATTTCAAACTGACAAACCTAATTCTTAATTCTGATTTCAAAAACTAATATATTTCTTATTGCAGGCACAAATAAATGAACTCAACTGGCACTACTCGGGAGGGAGTGTTGAGCTGAAGCGAGCAGCTGAGCTGCGTCGTGCTCTTCTCCCACTCCTGACGGCTAGCGAGCGGGCCGGCGCTGCCGCGACGAGATCGTCAGAGAGTTCAGTTATCTCATGGCCCTCAAGCCGCTAGAGAGCTTTGAATTATTTAATTATTTTGTATTAAATCTTATTTAGCTAAAATCAAATAAAAGATATAAGCTCGATTAAATAATTTATTAAATAAATTATTATGTTTTTATTTTCAGTTTCCTCCGCGGCACATTGGCAAAATCTAAAAAAATAGCTAAATATTCTATTTCACAATAAGCGAACAATCTTTTCTGGTGTTCACTATATAACAGGGGAATATATATCTTATTATATTATATAGTTGTTTTGAGCCGCGCTGGAATTTAGCCCCCCCTCACCCCCCTCACGAGCCCCCTCAGCTCCCCCTCAGCCCCCCCTCAAAAGAACCAAGAAATGTTTCAAAAGTTTGGTTATTTTTATACGTTTTGCCCCACCCCTCGCCCCCTCAGCGCCCCCTCGTTTGGCCCCCCCCCCTCAGCCCCCCCTCAGCGCCCCCTCAATAAAAAGAACTAGAACGTATAGATTATTATTGGAGAAGACAGGCGGAATCAGAATGTTATTGATGTTGGAGATAGGTAGAGATTTTGTGAATGGTGGAGATCACGATTGTATTCATAAGTGGATGGTAGAGAACATATGTAGAGAATACTAATCTTAGTTGATGGTGATGCTAGAAAGTGGATTTTATGATTGACGGCTATACATTGAGAGTGAAGGTGCTGGTGACTGTGAACGCTGGACTTCATGGACATAGAAGAAAGGTCGAGGGTAACATGTTGATGAAAAGGTCCTGGACAGCGGTGATAGGTGAAGGCAGAAAATCATGTAGAGGTATTAGGAGCAGGCCAAAAATCAGAGGTGGAGGTGATAGTTTAGGCTCACGTATGACGGATGGAGTTCATGATTGTAATAAGTAGATTGTGTAGGGGATAGGTAAAGTTTGGAGTTCATGATTGGAGACATTAGTGGAAGGTGAAGGTGAGAGGTGGAGCTGAAGGACATGATTGCAGGCAATAGGTGGGCGGTGGAGGTGCTAGGTAGATCGTGAGCTTCATGGATCGAGGTGATAAGTAGTGGGTAGAGGGTACGAGTGAAGGTGCTAAGTGTGCATGGAAATCATGAGTGGTGACTATAAGTGTAGGCAGAAAGTTGTAGGTAGTAGTGACAGGTCAAGATTATGTGTGAAGGGTGGTGGTGGTCATGAATTTAGTAATAAGTAGATGGTGTAAAAGATAGACGAAGTGTTGAGCTCGCGATTGAAGTCATAAGTGAGAAGTATAAGTGATAGGGAAAGAACGAGGAAATAATTGCAGGCATAAGTGGACGGTGTAGGAAAATGGAGGATTGTGAACATTATGGTTAGTATCATAAGTGGAATGTGTAGATTATAATTGAATCAGAAAGTCCTAGGTGTAGGAGATAGGTAGAGATTATGTGTGGAGGGTAGAGATCACGATTGTATTCATAAGTGGACGTTGTAAGGATAGTTGGAGAAAAAGGACATGATTGAGTGCAATAGACGGATTGATGAACGTGATTGATCAATGTTAGAAGTCATATGTGGACGATTAGAAGCGATATGTGGAGGGTGGAAGTGCTGGTGAAGGTATATGACTTTATTGGTATAGATGAAAAGCGTAGGATAATAGGTTGATGGGAAGTTCATGGTTAGATGTGATAGATGAAGGCGGATAACCATGGGTGGAGATGATAGGTGGAGACCAGAAGTCATGGGTGGAGATGATAGGTGGAGACCAGAAGTCACGGGTGGAGATGATAGGTAGAGGCCAGAAGTCATGTGTGACGCTGATAGTGGGAGTTGTAAGGGATAGGTGGAGTGTGGAATTCATGATTGGAGTCAGAAGTGGTAGATGAAAGAAACAGGTGGTGTAGGAGAACTTGATTGCAGGTAACAGATGGACAGTGGAGGTGCTAAACAGTTGTTAAGCTTCATGGGTTAAAATTATAGGTGGTGGTTTGATGCTACGAGTTAAAATGTTAGATGGTACGTGGAATTCATGTGTGGAGTTGATAGTTGTAGGCAGAAAGTGTGAACAATGAGGTCCTCATTGGAGACGATAGATGGAGGGTAGTAATGATATTTTGAGAACATTTGTAGAGAACAATAGTTTTAGTTGAATTTTAGGTCATAGATAGAGAGTAGATTTTATGAGTTGAGGCGATACGTAGAGGGTGAAGGTGGAGGATAACAGGTTGATAAGAAGGTCCTAGGCAGTGGTGATAGGCAAAGGCGGAAAGTCAAGGGTAAAGGTGATAGGTTGAGATTATGTGTGAAGTGTGTTGCTCATGATTGCAGCAATAAGTGGATGATGTAGGAGATAGATGGAGTGTGGAGGTCGCGATTGGCGGTTCAGGTGCTAGGTAGACGGTCGTAGGTGCTAGGTAGATCATCGTAGACAGATGGTTGTTTAGTAGGTCAAGATGGTAAGTAAAGTTTATATCAGGTATGAAGTTGAATTGTGGAGCTCATTATTGGAGTCATAAGTAAAGGATCTAGGTGATGGGTCAAGGGTGTAGATGATCGATGGTAGATAAGAGTTCAATGGTGAAAATGGTAGGTAGTTAGTAGATTTCATGGTTAGAGATCATCGTGGACAGGTGGTTGGTTAGCGTCATAGGTCATGTTGGCAGATGAAGTTTGTGCCTGGTATGAAGCTGAAATATGGAGCTCATTATTGGAGTCATAAGTGAAGCATGTAGGTCATAGATGTAGATGAGCGGTGAATAGTGAAATTTGTGATTGAAGGTAGTTGGTGAAGGTGGTATTCATGATTTGTGGCGATAAGTGATAGCTGAAGAAGATAGGTAGAGGTAGAAGACGGCGGGTGGAGCTGATGGGTGAGCTGTATTTATAATAACAAATTTCAGTATCATGTATATACCATGAATGTTACGGCAGTAGACACATTTAAGAATTATTATTGTTCCAACAATCAATAAAATATGCATAAATTTAAAAATTGGGATTTGAAAAAAAAAGTTTAAAATCAATTCTTTAAATTGTTGCTGTAAATTATATCTGAACATTACCAAATACAAAGTTAAAAACTGAAGCAATGGGGGTTGGCGAGCGGAGCGAGCAGGGGGGTACCCCCTAGTGTATATATATATATATATATACATTAGGATAGTAGATTATCAAAGATTTTAATTAAAAAATATATTAGAAAATATAATCAGTAATATCATTACAATTACATAAATGGATTTGACTTACAACGAGACGACAACTTTTCATACTGTAAATTTTAGCTGCATTTGGTCATTTCCTTTGCTCTTAATCAGAAGACATGTGTCTCAGCATTTTTATTATTTGTCAGCTCAAGCTTTGCAAACAACTTACTAATTTAAGAGACCAGATCTTTTTTAAATTAATTAAAATCCTGTAATATTTAAATCTAATTTATTACCTACATGCATCACCTAATATTATATTCGATTAGTTAACATTTGTTAACATTTTTTATATTATTGTCGATCACGAAAAAGTAAGTATTTAGTTTGTGAGTAATGCATTTTATATTTATTATTTTATTTAATCAGTGGATGAAAGCTCTTTAGTCGGGGCCCCGGGGAACTAATAGGATAATTTTTGGATGTTCATGCCACTAGCAGTTAATGTACTGATAACTACCATAAAGTCTCTACAATGTACCCACCCCGGAACATTGTTATTATTGCAAAATAATGTTCAAAAATGCATTTTTTTCGGTTTATCCTCTGTAGCTTTTTTATTATTAACTTTACGTCAAAAGTTGAGTATGAAAATTGTTTAGAATTGAATTTCCTATAAGGTACATGTGTTCCTAATTGCAAAATTATTATTCTGTATTTTCAAATTCATTTCAAGTTGGTAGAGATCACGACAAATTGATGCAACCACCTGCAATCGACAGCTCATGTCCTACAGAACAAATGCTAAAAAGAACTTTTCTTCAAATGCATTTTTAACAACATTTTTATCAACAAATGACCGTTGCTAGGTGCGTAATTCGGTCAATTTTAAAGTTAGAGAATTGCGGTAAAATGCGTCTTAAAGTACGTAAAAAACCATGAATTTTCATATAATTTTCGTTAAGATCGGATCAGTAGGAGCCGAGATAATTTTTTTTTCAATCGCCGATTACGCCGAAGCTACTTGATATTTATAATTTAAATTTGACACACTGCTTGTTCAAATATTACTGTAAATGATAGCAGTTTTCCCGAAAGCTGTAGATGACTTCCGATTCCCCGGCCGGGCGGCGCGGTGGTAGGGGGAGCGCCGCTGCGGCGCCGCACAGGTTTTTCGGAACCTTAATAGTAAATTAATTTTCTCCGCAACCAAAGCAGCTATTTTAATCATTTTTTTTCATTTAGCACGATTTTTTCTCAGCTTTTATGCTATGTCTATGAAATTACTGTAAAGACAATGCAAATACCAAAAATTTTCATTCCTTTGACAAATTTTTCAATTTTTCGTATGCAGCGCATAATATACATAAATATTGATCTGAAAATATTATTATCGTCATGCCCGCGCACCATATGTATGTGAATAATATGCAAAAGAAACATAATAGTGTACTGCACTGAATATGCATATTTATCTTTGTCATTATGGAGATATAGATGTGTATAAATATGGAAATAGTGTATATATATACAATATTAGTATGGTATTGAATGTGTATGTATATATAGAATGTTGCGTGAAAATATATTGAAAATCTATGTTTTCACTATACATGTACACTTTTGCAGTTTTGGAAATAGATGTGTGTAACTATGGATGTGTATTATATAATAGTACAGAGCATTAGGTACCAATTTTCGATTTTTCGAGTAAATTGATTTATTCCGAAGCTTTAGATAAATTTTTAATAAAAAAGCTACAGAGAATAAACCGAATAAAATCCATTTTTGAATTTTATTTTGCAATAATAACAATGTTCCGGGGTAGGTACATTGTAGAGACTTTATGGTAGTTATCAGTACACTAACTGTTACCGTTTCCAATAATAAAACTGCTAGTGGCACGAACTTCCTGTCGGTATCCCATGGGGCCCCGACTACTTTAAGACATTAAAAAATAGTACTTACACTGATAAACAATCAATAGTATGAAGCTGGCTTCTCGTTATAAGTCAAATCCATGAATGTAATTGTAATACTATAACTGGTAATATTTTCTAATATATTTTTTAATTAAAATCTTAGATAATCTACTATCCTACTATATGTAAATTATACATATATTATATAGTAAATACCAGAAAAAAATGTCCGCTTATTGTGAAGTAGAATAATTATTTCTGTAGAAATCGGTAGTAAAGTCATACCACAACCAGCGTTTGCTTGATGAAAGCTGTTGTCAATACGAAGAATTTGAAACCTTACAATTAAAATTTGCCTCTGAAGAATTGGCTTTTCGTTGTAAGTCAAACCCATAAATACAATTATGCATGCAAGTATACTATTACTGGTAATATATTGCTTTAGTTTATATATTTTTGGTTAAAAATTTTTGACTATGTTTCATATGTATACCTCACTATCCTGTTGTATATACCCCAAAAAGAATTGAACGGATATCATGAAATACAATTGTTAGCTATTACACAATAAATTAAATATTTAAAAATACATTTATTTATGTAGAAAGAGATTGGATGCATATCCTACAACTAGCTTTTGCTTTATAAAAGTTGTCGATAGGAAGAATTTGAGACCTTCAAGTCCATATTTGCTTCCATCGAAACCCAGATTTATGTAATTGTTTATAAACTGCAATTTATTAATAAAAAAATTGTATGTGGTCTATATAGACAAAAAAAATCACTCTGAATCCTAAAAGATACATTAAAAAGAGCTACTTAGATTTGCCCAAAAAGCTTCTATGTGTAAATAAAAAAGTATTTATAACTTGTTATCACATTAATTTAAAATCTGAAAAAACTTCGTATGTTTTTTTGACGGAAAAAGGAGGTATAAAAAAATTTTGGCCGAAATTTAAAAAATTTTTCCACGGCATGACGTGAAATAGCGCATATATATTGGACAAGAATTATAAATATTGATCATTACATCGAGCGACTACAACAATCAAGTGTAAAAGATGTAGCTATGCAAAGCACTGGGCGTCGGTGGGACCTGACCTACCGAAAAGAATACTCTTGTCTCTCCTTACATCTTCTGCAATGTGGCAAAATTTTGCCATTTTATACGATGTTCATAGCGGCGGGGCATAGCGTCTCAATGCTGTGTGTATAGGCCAATCAATAGAGGTTTTTTTCACGATTTTTGTGCTAACAGGTAGAGAAGTGCACGAATTGATCAGTAATAATGTGTACATTGATAAAAAAATATTGCCCACCGATTTTTCTGGGCATTGCATTTGTTATTAACAATTAACTTGCAAAAATGTGATTTTTTTGCAATATTTATCGGGTTTTCGCACATAAGTCAAAAACTATTAAAGATATGGAAAAAAACAAGAATATGCATTTTGTGTAATATTAAATTTCAAAGAAAATGAGCTATTGAAAAGCTCAGTAGCACGAATGGAAGCCGAGATATATAGAAGAAAGCGTTAAAATATGCCGAATTTTAAAAAAATCATAAGTCGGCCGTTTTTTCACATTAAGAACTAAAATTTGGGCTTAAGAAGGTATGCATACGTACTTTATACAAAAAATTTGGCACTGTACAACAATTATTTTTGCAGTTATAGCGATGTGAATATTTACATGACCGAATTTGCAGTCGTTCCTGTTCATCTAATTTTGGTCCTATTTCAAAATTAAAAAAAGTTTTGTAAAGTTGACGTTTCACACAACAAACGCATTGTTTACTTTTTCGATAGCATGCCTCTAAGCAGCCTAAAAAAGCGGTTAAACATGGGCAAAAACGCCGCGCGCGCGAAGAGTGGGGGACGCGTCGGTGATCGAGGGGAAGCGTATATACAGATATACAAGCGCGCTGCGCCTCGCCGCGCGCAAGAAGTATATCTTTTCAATGCATTTACTCGGGAAGTAATGCATGTATTTTAATCATTTTTTTTTAATTCAGGGTATTTCGACTCGAGGAATTCGATTATTTATTTATAATGATATACATCGTACATGTGCGAAGTAAATTAGTGTGTGTGTGTGTGTGTGTGTGTGCGTGAATTCGTATGAATGTGAATGTATATACTACTTTTAAATTATTAATTTAGTAAAAAGAGCTAATAATAAAATCTCTAATAGAAATATGACAAAGAAAAATGTTAATTATAACTATTTAAAAATATAAAAGAAATTTACGAATATTTTTATTGAATTATCAAGGGATAGTGGAAAGATCAAGATAAAAAATAAATTAAGAAATATTTTATTTTCTCCCATTTATTAATTCTTATTCAATTAATTTTTTTTGAATAGGAATAAAAACCCAATTGTTGTAATTACATATAGATTATACAAACACACATAATTCGTTGAAAATAGTGTTAAATAAATATGGATTATCTTTAATAATAGAACTACCACTCTCGCTTAAATCGCTCATTATTTTTTCTCTTACAAGTAATTTGGAATCTTTGAGTGTTTCGTCGTTTTTATAATGAAATATAAGTTCTTTACATTTTTGAACAGTGCTTGATATACTTTGAAGACATGCAATTTTAATTTTAATTAAATTTTTAATTCGCACTAGATTATCAAAAGTCACTTGTATGAAATTTACATATGGAATGTATGTGCGTGGCTTCTTCTTGTCTGATTCGTCGGTAACTTCACTAGGTGTAGACGAGTTAGAATTAATTTTTTTCTCGATTGTAACTGATTTAAAACTATATGACGTAGTAAAAACAATGAAAACATTTTCGTTGATAGTAATGGGCATTCTCCAGCGAACGTGTCCCTCTTCTTGAAAGAAGCAGGAGACTTCTTCAAAATTTTCTACAAAACTGCTCCATTCTTCAGCCGTCAATTCAACAGATTGGCCGATTCCGCTTAATGTGATTACAGGTTTTAGACAACCGTCTAAAATATCTTCTATTAACCCAATCGAAATAATTTTGGAATTGCTTGCGTTTAAATTGTACGAGGAGTTAATGAAAGATTGTCTTGGTAACATAGACATTTTTTATTGGAAAATCGTTTATGATCAATTTTAATGTTACCTGCTCGAGCGTTACTGCGAGAATGGCGAGCGAACAGTCGAAAAGATGCAGTCATCATTTTGCGTGCGTGTATATTATAGGTGCATCGACCTAAAGATAGCTTAGTAAGACATTCGCGTATTTAAACGAAAATGTCAAGTAAGCGATTTACACCTGAATATTCTACAATTTAGTAAATCATTAATAAATTTTTTTTACAACATTGATCGTTACATTTCATTACACTTTTTTTATAGCAATGACATACAGAGGATTTTTGGGCGCTTAGATCATTACGAACTAAATTATTGTAAAATTCTAAAACAATTTCATCGTTTTTCTTATAGTCCGAGGAAAATACATTTTTAATTTGTCCATCCCTAAGCCGTTTGACAGAAAATGCGAAAACATCACGCAATACTGACCACATACATCTGATTTTTTACTCTGCATCTTCATCGTGTTCCATCTATAGTATTTACAATTTTGTCGGAGTCTATTTATATGATCAGCGTTTGATGGTGGAGCCCCGTAGCTGTCGAAATAATACCCACTTCCAAGTTGGTCTACGTTGTAACGTGGTGAAATTTCACCACGTGAAATGTGCCGTCGGACTTTTGGAAGGACGACCCTTTGTGCTTTTCTTTGTGTGACTGGGATTACTGGCGAGGCTATCTGCAGCGTTCCCGGACGACGTAGGAATTGCATTAAGGTCAGTGGTGTCTCCTTTGGCTTTCTGTTTCCCGCGGGCGCAGTTGTTCCACGTCGCGAGCGGGTTGCCTTTGTTCTCGCGAGCGCGTGGTGTCTTCGGGATATCTGCTTCAATACTCACTCGCGGAGTAGTTTTAAGTAGTTGCGTGTCTATCTCCAGTGCGGGAGGAGAATTTCGGTAAATTGTAGGAATAGTTCGGGACCCGAATCTGCTGTGTAAGTCGCGGGGCGCAGGCCGACCCCGGTTGTGGCGACGCGCGAATGTGGCGGTCGTTCATAATTTAATTGTAGGTGTGGCAATTGAGAGCGAGAGTGATTAGTGTGCGGAAATCGGGGTATCTTGTGGCTAACTCGCAGACTACCTTGGGAAGAGAGGGTGCCTGTACGCGAGTGTTGTTTCCCGGTTACCTGTCGAACTTAGAGTAAGTAACGGCGAGCGCGCCAGCGGAACGCGAGGCGGTCAAAGCCCTTGGGAGGTGTTATAGTGTATGGCGGCTAAAGAGTGTCATTTCGTTATTAAGTCTGTGATTAAAGAACCCCTTTTATCTGAGCTGTTGTGTAGTGATTTTCCGGACCACCCCCTCTCCCTGGCCGATGCTGCGGGGCTGAGCAAGCCGAGGCAAACTCTCGTGCTCGTGAGCCTGTTCATAAGGAGTCGCGAGACTCTGGTACTCGCGGGGTACCTGGGCCACCGGGAATTCGTAGGTAAGGCTCGAGAGGAGGCGAGGAAGCGTGACGGGATTGCTGCTCCCTGGATGGTGCGTGGTAGGAGAGAGAGAGATAAAGAGGAGTACGGGGCACGCCGTAGGAGCGAGCAAGCCTCCACCGTTACAAATGGCGCCCAACGTGGGCTACGTACATAGCTATCCAATGTTTACCAGGTTTAGTATGATCTTCCGTATTAGATACAATAATTGCAGGTTTTGTCCAAAATTTCGGAATCTGATCCGACGGATAAACACCGTACGTGCAGACTGGAAGAGATTGAAGAGTAGCCGATATTTCCAGACTGTTCATCGTGTTCTTCTTCGCAATCTTTCTGTAAATTTATCGCTGGTTGAGAAAGTAACCAGTATTTAAGTTTATTAGCCTCGTTTAACCCGCATTTGTACTCGATTGAGGAATTTTTCGTATAATGAAGAATGCAAAATGCATGCGATGACGTTCCTTTATTAAATGACGGAAGACTCTATTTCCTCCTATATATTTATTAATTCTCGAGCCATTATTCGTTGCAACAAATTAGCTTTTTCAGTTCCTCGGGTGTAGATCAGTCCAGCATGTTTAGATAATTCACGGAGATTCGCAAAAAGACATTTTTCAGGTACATCACCTTCGAACCATTCTATACCGTGTTTGTACAGCGTAAGCCAGTTATTCTTTTTACGCGCACTTATTGACAAATCGCCAAAATTGCACACAGGACTAATTACCCAATGTGCTGAAAAATTCTTTCTAACAGACACAGCAGCTACTTCTTTAGGAATTAAGTAGCCCTTATAGTTCTCGAAGCCTTGTATTTCAACAACAAAATCCATTGCAAGAGTTAACTGTTCAGATTGACGGTCAAAGTACTATTAAACTCTTTTTCAAGTTCTAACGCGTATAACTGCCCAAAAATGTTAAAAGTCAATGACCTATTCATTAACTGCTGAAATCAGAAATAATTTGTCTCGAAGCATCAATTTCTAGAATATTATCATACTCGGCATAGATGATGCAATTAACTGTAGATTCTAGCGGCTCGGCAGATCGTACTTCTATTCTCATACTGCAGTATTTAACCAGATTCCAATGAGTTGTGCTATTAGCGGATAGATCAGGTGTTAAATCAAAGGCAAACAAGCAGTTTCCTTTGGCATAACTTTCTCTGGAAATATTATTCCCTTGATTCATAAAATGAATTCCAGTGCCTGAATAAAGTGTATGATATGCGTCAACGTATAGATTCTCCTTAAAATTTGGTTGTAGTGGCTTTGAAGGCAGTTGTGTTCCATCTATGTAGAATGAAAAGAAATTTATATTATAATGCTTGAAATTGAAAGGATTGTATCTTCTATCGCCGTTAAAAGCTTTATTATCCACAAATCCTATTATAACACTTTTCGGCATCTGTCCAAGTATAATTGTCTAGAGTTTCTCCGAGGACACCACCCCGCATAGTAACGGTTTTAACTTCAACGCGCGTCAGAGGAGCTTCGCAGTAGCTTTTGAAAAAGCTTTCGTATGAGCTATTAAAACACCCGGATTTATTTTTGATCTTCGTATGAGCAAACTTGCTTCAACTAATTCATTTCTCGATCTTAAAAGTTTTACTCGGACTTCAACGCCATTTACAAGATACTTTTCTTCATTAAAAATGTCTGCATGAAGATGACATTGAAGGTCGATACATTTTTCTTTTTCTGTTAAAGAACTTCTAGTTTTAAATCCTAAATTTCTGTCAGATATGTCATCCACAAATCCTGGCGTATCATCGTACCATAGACTGGATGAAAGATGAGAATTTTTAGCTCCAGATCCGTAATTTAATAATGTTTCTATATACGCCCTGTATGGATAAGCATTGTTAGCTGGTGTCACGAGTTTCTGATTAAATCTAACCTCAATCTGATTGAACATAGAGTGAAGAAAATTATTCACAGGACCAACTTTATAATCATCTTCGTCTGCAAGTTTTTCTTAGGATCCATTTTTTATTTTCACTCGTAAATATAACATAGTATGAGCTAGATCTATGTATTCTTCTCCAGAACCAGGGATGACAAATTCTATAGGTGAGTCATCCGATAGAGATGATATTGGTTTATAATTTACCCATTGCGAACTTTCAATTGTCATCTGCTTTGGAGCAATTGTAAAAAGAGACAACTCCTCCTTCATGCACTCACAAGATGAGCTATGTAGAAATTATATTTTAATTAATTAATTCTTTTTAAATATATCAACTATCGCGCGTAACTTATTCTTCTGATTTTTTTTCTTCTTTTTTACTGGCAGACTTTTATTGTCTTTCTTCTGTTTAAGAAATTTTACTTTAACCTTTTTGGAAACGTTTTTTCTTAGGCTCAACTTTCGACTGTTCTCCGTCGCTACTAGCGATTGAATGAGGCTCCGACAGTGAATTCAACTTCTTATACTCGCGTCCGTTTAGTAACCTATCCAAGTTGTCTTCTGCTTTTCTTTTTAAATTTTGTCCAGATTCCTGTATACGTCGCTTAAGTGCGTTTTTAAGAGGTACCTTATTGTACGTAACATCTTTAACGACGTTAAATCCTGCACGCACAGCTTCTTTACCGACTTCCCGAGATCCTCTTTTTAAAAGCGGTAAAATACTCCTGTATATCCCTCTCAAGCACCCACAAATGCCGGAACCTCTTTGTGGATTTCTGTCTGCATATACAGTGTCGATTAGATCCGGTGAATCATCACCACGTCCTATCTGCGCATCGAAATACGCGTCATAATGAGTGGAAGCCATTACTGATAAATTTTTTTAAAGTGTAGTGCTACACTCAGCGTCCCGTACTCGAATGGTACAATATTGCCTTGCTGGTCTCTTATATTGATTTCAACTGTCCGAAAATCAGAACGCTGTAAAGATACATAATTCAGCCATGTAAATTCTTTCGATTTACTCGATCCGAAATCATACATATCTTTACCTATCAAAAAAGATCTTAAGAGATGTGTTTGTGTGTCACCGGTAATGTAAGGCTCATAAATGTCGGAATAAATATTTATCATAGTTGGTAGGCCGTTTTTCATAGATGCAGGATAGTCAAATGTGTAAGTTGAGCATTTATCATCTAGAATAATTGGCTCGGTGGATGTCGAGCCTAAAATCCTACTTATATGCTCGGATATTTCTATGCTATGACTTGCATTTTCCTTACATTTTTTAGTTATCCTTATAAAGCCTCTATCGCTAATTTCAAAAATTAGGTGTTCTTTTACATAACGCAATTCATTTATCTCCTTTATTAACTCTTTCAAATTACTATAATTTCCATGAGAAATAGTCACTTGTACAGTCGAGGGCAAATTAACCTCTTCTACATCCAACTGATCTGTACTGCTACTATTTTGAAATATCGGAGGTCTCAAATAATTTTTTAACATCTCATCGTTGATTTGATTAATATTAAAAGTTGCGATGCGTATCCAATTTTTTTCAGCGTGATCCGGTACGTGTAATATTGTTTAAGGGTAATGAACTTCGACAAGAGCCACCTTCCAGTGACCATGCAATTGAATTTCTTGAGGAAGCCGCACCCTAAAATTTGAAGGGCTATTATCGGGTAAATATTTTTTGCTGTTTGCACTCGATAAAAGTATGTAAAATTCTTCCTTCATTTCTACAATTGTTGTAGCTCGCTAGCGGGTATCCAGGAATTTAACTTGTCGGGATATCCAATCCAACTGACGAGATATTGCTTATTTTAACCTTTTCCCTTACTGCGAATAATATTCTTAACGATAAAAGTATCTTTGCTTAGATCTTTACGAACTCGGGTCAATTCTTCTTCATAAAATATTCCGTCAATTTCTTCTCCAGCTAAATCTAGAAGCGTATAAGCAAAAGGTGCTCTGGCACGTGAAACACGTATAATTTCAAAGATTTCCTCTGTATGCGTTCCTTCATATGTTTTCAAAAAGACATTCTTAGCTGTACTAACTCGCACCAGGTTGTGTACGTGGTATTTAGGCTCTTGTCTTTTAAAATTACGAGCATATCTCTGCATTAAAGTCTGATATGCCACGTAAGCGTTTTGAATGTTTACTTTACTAGAAGTCATTTTTACACTAGAGTACTCCGTATTATTATAAGACTTTACCAAATTTTGTAAAATGTCGATATATTTTTTGGTATTGAAATTCGTAAAATATCTCCACATACGCTCTTTTAGCGTTCGGTTAAAACGTTCGGCGACGGCTGCTTTTACATCAGGACTCCTTGCGACTCGAAACATTATATTTTTTTCATTTAAAAATTTCTGAAACTCTGAACCTGTGTATTCGTTGCCTTCATCCGACTGTAAAATGACCGGTTTGCGGTTTTGACACCTGGATAAAATTTTGCGGAAAGCTGAGGTCACTCTCGAGCATGTTTCGTCATAAAGAGGCTCTACCCAAGCAAATTTACTCAAGCAGTCAATCACAACAAGAATATATGAATAATTTTCATTGTAGGATTTGATAGATTTAACATCTGCAAGATCTGTTTCCCAAACATCATCAATGTTGTATACGTTATAATTTCGACGTGGATATCGCAATCGTCTCTGTTTATGTAGTGTATCAGCATTCTGAGATTCTAGCCATTCTTGTAGTTTATATTTATTAATTCGAGCTTTTGATGATTTTAACGTTTTATAAAGTCTATCGATACCGTAGTAAGACGAAGTCTTAGACGGATCGTGATAAATCTTATTTAGTTTTCTATTCATTTTACAAGTCTAGCAAACTCCTTCTTCTTTTTTTAGTCTGGCGAGACTTAGGTGTCTGATAATCAGCCGAAATAATTGTATTGTCACCGTCTTCTTTGTCAATGCTTTCGTAATTTTCGTTTTCACTACTTTCAACGTCTTCTTTTTTCTCCTCCTTTGTTTTGACTTTAGGTGAACTTGTACTCTCGTTTTCTGCTGATTTTAAGCTACGAAGTGATTTACGAATTTTTGACTTGCCGGAATCCTCAACGACATTAACAGCGGCTATAGCTGCACCTGCTGTCCACAAATTATTCCCGTCGTTATTTCCCCCAGTTATTCCCGACAAATTCTTTAGATACTCCTTGTTAAAATATGGTGAAAAATTAAGTATAGGAGAAGAGATTTAATATTTATTAATTACATTTATTTATAATATCTTACTCAGTGCATCTTAGCACTGCTACTACCCGATACAAAAGCACATTACAAACTGACTCCTCTCAGCGGTCAATCGCTCGGTTATAAAAGGCAGATTTTGACAATTCAGCATTGTCCGCATTTTCCTAAGTTCATTGCACTGCTGTGCAAAGCATAAATTTATAATTTCAACACTCCTATATCTCGCAATAATTTTGCAAATTGTAAGCGTCCAGCTGTAACACTGTATTTCTTTCGGTCGCGCAAAGCATAATTAATTAAATCGACAATGTTGGAGTTTTCTATATTTTTTCCATTTACAGAGACCACATCATTATCATTCCATGATATACGCTCTACACCGGCCCTGCGCAAACGCGCAAGCAGTAGTTGAGCTTTAGTGCGGAAGGTTGGTGGCACACTTTCAATAATATGCAAATCGCGAAGCTGAATATTTTGTTTGTTATCGTTATTATTATTATTATTATTATTATTATTCCGAAAAACCTCCTCCTCTTCTGCCTCGTTTTTGTCTTCGAGCTTCAAAAGCCATCCATCACCAAGAAAGTAGAGAAAACGCTGCAAAGCTTGACATTATAATAGCCACTTATCGTGCTCGCTTATGTCTTTTGAATTTAAAATTTTGCTCATTTCATGATCCAAGCGTGAACAAACTGTACCCGGTGTCTGTACAGACTTTAGAGGTAGCTCAATATGACCTTCAATTTGCGTGATATTTTCAATTGTGCTACTGTCATTAGTTTGTTTTTCACGTTTGACATTCTCTTCAGGAACGAGAATCATTTTACGAGCATGTTCCATACTTAAGATATATATGTTATTACAGGTGTTAACAGCAATGTCAAAATTTTTATACCGTCAGCAAGAATAATCTTTTTCTTCGCACTCCACGATCCACTTTTCTCAAACGACGAAGGATTTTTGCGTGTCTTTTCAGTTTAGATTTTTGAGAGTCACTCATAGGAATTTTACCATTTAATATATTTAATGCATACTCACAAATACACTTTATAAGTGGTAGTTCAGCTTTTCTTAAAATTGTAATTCTCTGCTCTTTGCCAAGATAGTATAGCGCTTTAATAATTGCCGAGCTTTTTTTTTGACAGAGGAGAACATCCTCCCGTGGCCATCATGCAGAACAGAATGAGATTCAATTGCTCAAGCTATTTTATTTATATTTTCCGCTTAGGCACGTACACACATTCATTTCGATCGCATGGAAAAATGCAGGTGCAAAAACGAAGCTCGTCACATGTTGTCTGTGTCATGTCAAAAAGTAGATAAGAGTGTGACTTTGCGGTAGCATTGCGAAAAATCTCTCGCATAAAAAGAGGATTTTCAGGATATACCTGTCGTGCTAAATGCTAAATCTGTGCACAATCTCGAGGATTTTTAAAAACCACTAGGTAAGATACAGTTAACGAGATATCTCTTTGACCTTTGTAAAACAGATTTTGCGATAGAAAAAAAATGGAGATCGATCTATGATGACTTTTTCTCACGAATAAATCGAAGATAACGTTACTCGAGGATTCACGCATAATGTCAGCAACGACAATTAGCTTGGGTTCTAAGTCACCATCAAAGTTTGATGATTGAGGCAAACCTTCGCGAAAATCAATTTCTTTATCAAAATTCGTGTAGCCTGACTGTCATTCGGAGTAATAAAATATAATTTTCGAAAATGGGGTATCGCACATTTGCTTTCTATACTTGAGAAAATTTTGCACAAAAGTTGTTTTGCCTGAACCTGAAGGCCCACAGCATAGTGCCGTGAAAGGATGTTTCCACCTTGTATCCATTTTCCGCAATGACGGTAGCAAGATTAATCGGTATCTAATATACCACAATTTGTTGAAAAATACTAATTCAAAGCGACCTCGGCGGCGGTGGCGGCGGCGCGCAGGTGAATCAGCTTATAAAAAGGCGCGGAATTTAAGCTCATACAAATACTGATCAAAGCTTATAAATCGCGGGTTTTGAAAACTTATAAAATGTCGCGGGTTTGAAGCTTATAAAGGTGGGAAAAAAGCTTTTTAGACGTAAAAGTAAATGTAGGGTAAAATAACCGAATTAATTTATAACCTGCAAAAGGACTGGTTAATATAATTTATTAATTTATAATATGTGACTCTATCTCTCGAATTGTGTTGTTAATAATTGAGACAGGAATGCATCTCTTCGAGCCAATTCGATTTTATTTGTTCGCCGACGTTTCGAGTAGTTTCTACTCCTCATCAGGGCTGCAATGCCATTTTTACATAATTAATAAAAAACAGTTTACAACAATTACAATTTACAATTTACAATTTGGATTCATAGTATCCCGGTTAATTTAGAGCGGTTCACCTATACACTTTGACAAATTGGATATATAAAACAAAGATTTCTGAACAGGTGCAGAGAAGTCGGTGTACAGACCGAATGTATACGGAAAGTATACATTTCGAAGAAGTGGCGCGAATAAGTACCATTTGGTAGGCTCGGGAGCCCGCGCCACAGATTAAAACGTTCCTTCCGTAACTACCTTGTTTACGCAGTATTATGGCTGGAGCGCTGCTTAGCAACTCGGACTCCCGATCCTCCCACTGGGATGTGCCGCTCCGCTTCGCTAGCCAATCAGTAAATCATACATGTTGGCTATAAAAGAGAACGCGAAGCATTCGCGCCACCTCCTCTAGTCTGATATCCCCCATATCTCACCCACACGCCGCACAGCTTCTACCTTTAGATTAAAGAATTGAATACAGAAATTTTACGAATTTAGCCTACCAAATGGTACTTACTCGCGTCACTTCTTCGAAATGTATACTTTCCGTATACATTCGGTCTGTACACCGACTTCTCTGCACCTGTTCAGAAATCTTTCTTTTAAATATCCAATTTATCAAAGTGTATATGTGAACCGCTCTATATTAACCGGGATACTATGAATCCAAAATCAGTTGATCGTTGATCCTCGTCGGTGTCACGTCACCATCCAGTGACACCGACACTGTTAAACAAAGTCGGTCAAAGCGAATTGTAAGGGTACTTTTATAATACATTGATTGTGTTCAATTTTAATTTTAATTTTGAATAATTTTTTTAAAAACTAATTTTTAGCTGGCGCTTTCTATTATTAAATTTGTGAAATGTGAAATTTTAACTGATCTTATATAATTATTAAGGTAAAATTCATTGTTTAAATTGTAAATTGTAATTTTTGTAAACTGTTTTTTATTAATTATGTAAAAATGGCATTGCAGCTCTGATGAGAGGAGTAGAAACTACTCGAAACGTCGGTGAACAAATAAAATCGAATTGTCTCGAAGAGATGCAATCAACAACACAATTCGAGCGATAGAGTCACATATTATAAATTAATTGGCATTGCATCACGGATATGCCTTTATTTAAAAATTAAAATTCAAAATAAGAAGATTGCAAAAGAAAGCAAGTTCCAGCTTGGCTCCGGTAATTCTTCTCCGGGAGCAATGACCGACAACGTAACCACAACAGAGGGAGGGTCAACAACTTCTCGTAATAAAATCAGGGGAGCTGAGTTATCAAAGCTAAGTCCAACGACCGTTAAAATTTGCGAGCGTACTGACAGCAGATCAGGACCTTCACAATTTAATTGTATTGACGAATATATTGACGATATAGAAATCCTCTCTTCCTGTAGAGGCGGAGATATTTTTAAAATCATTATAGATAATTACGGAGATGCTGTTAAAAATCTATTCGGGAAGCTGCTTAGAATTCAGCGTGAACGAGAAAAAAGTTCGTGTCAATTAAAATTTTTATTAGAGTGTCGCACTAAAGATCTAGTTCCGAACCATATTGCGAATATGCACGTACGTAGATTCTTTCACAGCAGCTTCGCGAGTAGAAAATATAATCAGCACATAAATAGTTTACGCAAAAAAACCTTAAAATTAGAAATTAGAGATTTAAATACACATCTTTGTTTTTTGAGAAAAAATAGTAATTCCATCGTCGATAAAATAACCGAATTGACTAGTCGATCTTTTTCAGATAAAGTTGTAGAATTCTCTATTTACTATCAAGAAAGCCGTAAAACTTTTTTAACAGCACTGCATAAGAAAAAAATTTCAGAATTAACTTTTGAGAATCTTGAACATAGACGTGACATTGAGGTTCGAATTACTAACAATAACATAGATAACAATAAATTCAACAACAATAGCCAAAAGCAATTCAAAGTTTGTTCAAATGAAATGGATGAAATTAAGAAAAAATGGTTGGTTAATTTATCCGAGGTTTCTCTTCCGATTTTCGTTTCTAATGTCACGTCTATGGGAGAGAAATATAATTTTTGCATTCACTTTGGGTTCAGACAAGCCATTGAAGTTCTGAAAAGTTTAGAAAGTGTTTATATGCTCAATCGTGGCCTTGATGGAAAATTGCGAGACGGTGTCCTTTCAATTCTAAATTCTCAAATAAAAAACAAAGCACACATTTCCTAAAGAGAAAAAGTTATGTCTAAAAATATTAACGATACAAAAAAATTTTTGAAAAATAATCCAGATGTTTTTTTACTAAAGCAGATAAAGGCAATGCTACGGTGGCGATTGAGCGCTCTGCATACATCCATAAGGTAGAAGAAACTCTTAGTGATGAGAGATATTACAGAGTTGTGAAAGTTAATCCAACTGCGGGAATTAAAAAACGTATGAAAAAATTGATTGACCTTTGGAGTATGCGGGGTGTCCTAGAGTGCGATCCGGCTTTTAGATGTTTATCTTCAAAAGGAATCAAGCACACGTCGCTGCCGAAAGCATATGGCTTAAAAAAAATACACAAACCAGGCAATCCCGTTCGTATCATAGTCTCTGCGGTCAATAGCCCCACGTACTCTTTCGATAAGTGTATATCAAATTTATTTTCAAAACATTTCCCTCTACCAAAATCAAACATTTCAAACAGTCTACAGCTTCGCAATATACTGAAAGACACGAAAGTTTCAAATAAGCACTGCTTCGCTTCATTTGACATTGTTTCGCTATTTACTAGTCTACCAAAAGAAATGATTATTTCTGCGATTGAAAACACATGGAAATGGCTCTCTAGTATTAATTGTATTTGCAAGGACAAATTTTTAGACGGTATTAAAACATTGCTAGATTGCACTTATCTAGTATTTAATGGCAAATTTTATAAGCAAATCTCGGGTGCTCCTATGGGATTCTGCTCAAACCCTGTCTTTGCGAACGCAGTGTTAGAAGAACTTGAAACGCATTGTCTGAATATTGTAAAAGCGAGCGTACCTTTATACTTTAGATATGTAGATGATAGCATTTTGATTGTTGAGAAAGAAAAGGTGGAGTTTGTTCTTGACATTTTTAATAATTATAATAAAAATTTACAGTTCACCTCTGAAATTGAAATAAATAATAGTATTAATTTTCTAGATATTACTATTTTTTATAAACATAATGGCGATATTTTTACAAATTGGTTTCGGAAAAAAACAGCTTCTTCTAGATACATTAATTATTACTCACTCCATCCCAGGAATCAAAAAATAGCAATCTTATATAACCTTCTGGATAGAGCGATGCTATTATCAGACTCACAATTCCATCCGCAGAATATCGATCAAGCAAAAAATATATTGATAGCTAATGACTATCCGCTTGAATTCATTAATAAATATTGTAAGAAACGAATCATTCGCAATCTTGGTCTCATAAATAAAGCTGAGGGCATAGATTTGGATGATTCGAATTCCGTTAACAATAACAATTCTGTAAATAGCGATTCATAAATAAATGTAAAAAACAATATTGCGGTCTTTCCATATTACGACAGATTTAATAGCAAACTGAAAACAGTACTAAAAAAGATTGACAGATTACTAGTGAATAAGATTGACGATAAATTTAATAGATTTATAAAATTAGGTAAAGATCCTACTGTTGTCGGCGAAACGAGGAACGTTGTATATAAAATCGAATGCGCGAACTGCGATTCAACTTATATAGGCGAAACCTATTGTCCTTTAAAAAATAGGGAATCAGAACATAAACGCTATATAGAAAAAAGAGATCTTTCCTCTCCAATTGCGGTACATGCCATAGAAACGGGACACTCGTTCAGTTTTGACAACATTAAAATCATGGATAAAGAACCGTCTACCTTCCGTAGACGTTTCTCAGAGATGTTGAATATTCAATATTTCAATGGCACTCTTAATAGAGCTGAGAAAACGTGCCACCTCAAAACTAGCTACAAAAATGTTATATCAAACTTAAAATCTAGTCCAAAAAGTCCAAAAAATCCGTAAAATTTCTATATTAAATTCTTTAATCTGAAGGTAGAAGCTGTGCGGCGTATGGGTGAGACATGGGGGACATCAGACTAGAGGAGGTGGCGCGAACGCTTCGCGTTCTCTTTTATAGCCAACATGTATGATTTACTGATTGGCTAGCGGAGCGGAGCGGCACATCCCAGTGAGAGGATCGGGAGTCCGAGTTGCTAAGCAGCGCTCCAGCCATAGTACTGCGTAAACAAGGTAGTTACGGAAGGAACGTTTTAATCTGTGGCGCGGGCTCCCGAGCCTACCAAATGGTACTTATTCGCGCCACTTCTTCGAAATGTATACTTTCCGTATACATTCGGTCTGTACACCGACTTCTCTGCACCTGTTCAGAAATCTTTCTTTTATATATCCAATTTATCAAAGTGTATAGGTGAACCGCTCTATATTAACCGGGATACTATGAATCCAAAATCAGTTGATCGTTGATCCTCGTCGGTGTCACATCACCATCCAGTGACACCGACACTGTTAAACAAAGTCGGTCAAAGCGAATTGTAAGGGTACTTTTATTATACATTGATTGTGTTTAATTTTAATTTTAAATAATTTTTTTAAAAACTAATTTTTTGCTGGCGCTTTCTATTATTAAATTCGTGAAATGTGAAATTTTAACTGATCTTATATAATTATTAAGGTAAAATTCATTGTTGAAATTATAAATTGTAATTTTTGTAAACTGTTTTTTATTAATTATGTAAAAATGGCATTGCAGCCCTGATGAGGAGTAGAAACTACTCGAAACGTCGGCGAACAAATAAAATCGAATTGGCTCGAAGAGATGCATTCCTGTCTCAATTATTAATAATTTATTAATATATTATATACATATATTACTCTATTATATTTAAATATGTGTTATAGATTACTATAGCCGAAAGGATAGGAAATCCTATCGCTTTCGAACCAACGTTTTCCATATACTAGTTTGCAGGATTTCTTTTCTTTGCGCGTAACAACATCGTGAAATTCTGTACATCGAATGCTATCGTATTCTATCGTTAATGCACTCTCACGATTTTCTAGTACATACGATTTAATCCAGTTATAATTAACCAAACTTTTCGTCTTATAGTTGAGAGTGATACCCTTCATCTTACATACTTCTACCTCCCCTCCGTCAGGTTTTTTTAATATGTATGCATAAAATTTTGGACCTCCAGAAACAAACCCTTTCATATAACTGGATTGCCCATAAGATTCTAATTCATCGGTGAGATCACTCAATAACGAACCTGTAACTGGCTCATATTCCTCTTTTTGTTCATCCGATGTGTATATACATGAATCAGTATCATATTAGAGTACTCGCCTTTCCAATTTTTCAAAAAAAGTATACAATTTAAGGCGGGTTTGAGCAGTAGTATACGCTGCTATGACAACATTTGATATATCACTGAGATCGCTAGAATTATCACTGTATACCCATAACACATATACGCAACTATCACTTATTGGGAGTATTCCGATAACATCAATTTCCGAACTCGTCATCAGCTCCATAAACCGTTCTTGAGTTTTTACAACTTCTGTTTTTGTTAAATTCTCGCGCTGAGCGAATTTACCCCAAAAACTATTTAGCAGTAATTTCGCTACAGCTCTCAAACCCGGGTTATTTTCTATTTTATCGCTGCCTAGTAATATATTTTCAAATTTATAATAATTATCGATATATTCCTGCTTCGATTCTTCACTGTCACATTCTGCAGGCTATCCACTCGATTCTGTTTTCAGTTTCAAAAATGTATCTATAAATTCAGCGAATTAACCTCCCTTTTTTGTTTCGGGATTATACTTGGTGATTTCGTAGTCCCAAATTTCGTAAATTTCAATAATTTGATATCCCTTTTGCACGGCTTTTTCGAGCTCGTCGGAAATCCAAGTTCCTATGAACGATCGCTCTTCCGATGACTCATGTGTGCATATACTATCTACTGTATTTTCACAACATGTTCTGCATAGTAGGAATAGTAATCGACCATACATTTTTACCGGCAACACGGGGTGATACAAATTTTCATACACGTCGACGCTATTGTTACACATTCTAAGAAAGGATCTGTATCACCTGTCTTAATTATCAGCTCTCGAAATTTCAAACAAGCTTTTCTTACAATGTCCACTTCTGATTTGCAACACGATACAATTTCTTTTTGAAAATCAAATTGATAGTTTGAATTAGAGGTTTCTTCATGCCATTTCAGAAATTTTGCTCTGTTCTCGTTAGACATCGTATCCGGAGAATAAAATCTTATGTCCGGCAACGGACCGATATACAATTAGTTTTGCAGCGTATTAAATAGGTGCGGAAAAATCCCTTTTGTCAGATCCGGAATTCCAAATACTTTTCGAAGTGCGCTGAGAGGCATTGGCAAGTAATTCAAACTATCTACAAAAGAGGTTTTACATATTGTCATACTCATTATTTTTGTGCCATTCATTATAATCATGGGAGGATCGTATAGCTTATCATTAGCCAAATATTTCAGAATAAATTGAGCATCAAATCCTTTAGCATTATGAGCAGCGTATCTTTAACTTCACAGGGTTAACTTTAAAAATGAATTCTTGAATTCCACACGTGATGCAGTTTTCGCTCAAGTCCTCACTGTCGATACAATCTGTGCAAACTTGCTGGACTACGCATAAAGTAGGGATGTGTTCGAATGTCCCGTTTTGTCCGGCAATAGGCTTATCCTGTCTTGTTTCAAAATTGTAAAATACAAATAATATTTTTTTCTGTTCTCTGTTATTATTCTCGGCGGTAGATTGTATCTTTTTTAACGGAGTCATATAACAAAAGTGATTATACGTCTTATAGCATTTGCAAATTTTACAAAAAAATTAGCCACATCGATGTTCGCGATTTTTTTCCGTACTTCTTACATAAATCAAACATTTTCTGCAGATAAAAACGCTTTTACAAATACTTGCTCTCTTATTTTTAGTCGAGAGATACGAACCTGCTTTTTTATGATGGTCATAGCAGTCTTGATTTTGAAACGTTCGCAAGCAGTCGTTACATTTTATATGAAAATTATCTAAACACACGGTTCTTCTCAATCAGGATTTACACTTGTTTGAACATCGGTGATCTCGCTCGTTTTTGTACGATTTATTGCACGGTATACAAAATCCCTGACTTCCACAGGCATTAAGAATATTCAAAATTGGCTGAAAATGCTTCCTCCTACTGTAACACAAAATTCGTAGTGTGTGCGAAATTCTACCTTTTAGCGCTAATACCTCGGGTGACCCATCAAAAATAGGTCTACCGCCCTTTCCTAATGTGCTGAACTTATAAACTACTATCGCTATTGATTCCAATGCTAAATAATTTTGGAATGATTTTATTTCCCGAATACCGCAGCCAGTATCAGGTATACGTACTCGAGCATTAGTAACAAGCTCTTCCGCTAATCGTTTTTGCAACTGTCCTCTTGGTCTTCGAATACTATCCCATTTCTTCTGTAAATCTCCAACACGGAGATCCCCTCTTTCGGCGTACACTCGCGCTACAACTACCGAACGGGGAAAACACAAATTGTAATTGTTTAGAATATTTAAAATAGATTTTTTGTACATATTTTTGAGTTAATTTTTTTCGTGCACCCCCTGCTAATGGCCGGAAATGTATATCAAATTCGGCATTGCTCTGGCTTACTTTGTTTATAATTTCAAATAATTCAGTAAAATTGAAATGACCTACAGGCCTAAAAGACATAAAAATTAAACCTCGCGTTAATGTAGGTTTTTCTAGCGTATACCCTATAATATCGGTATTTACACAACCATTTGTGAGGTAAATATTGATGTCGCGCAAGGCGGCTTCTAACCATAAAATCGGATTTTTATTAGAATTTTCGGGAAATGTAAATGATATTTTCGTCTTTATACCCGTGGTGCGAAATCGCTTGTAATAGTGCGAGTGTACGCCTAATATATTGAATCTATCTCCTGGCGGTCGCACTTCTACAAAACCTTCATCGGAGTCGTCGTCTTCTTCTTCTTCATCGGTATCTGCACCTCTCCCTTCTTGTACAACACCGGAATTATATTCTAGAAAACGGATATAATAATTTTAAATAAAAGCGCTTTCCAACTTTTAGTTGACTTCCTATGTGAATAAATTCAATCTTTTCTAAAAATTAAGAATACCGTAAAAGGATAGTATGAAAATATGCAATTGCTAATTTAGATTATAATTTAAAAATTGTAACAGTATTTTCAAATATTTGATAGAAATTGAAATTGAAATATCAGAGTTTTAATTAAAGTACTCGGGAAGTTCACAATTTTTAGCTAATATTTATTACAAACTAGGTTATAAATCATTTCATTTTTATTTCATATTTGTTACAATTTTATACAATTAATTATAATAATGAATTATTTTTGCTCAATACATTTATATAACCGGTATTATTATTATTATTTAAAAATTCGAATTTAATCTTCTCTAGCTTCTATTGCTTCTATATAATTGTCTGCGTCCTTACTTGTGAATGATTCTTCATCCGGAAAAATAAGAAAGGGGACGTTTTCTATTGAATTTATAAATAATTTAATTTTTGTTTGAATATTTAATATACGTCATTGATAAATTGATGGAATATTTACCTGCATCATATCCGACTTGGTATACAATCGGTGGTCCAGGTATCTCGCGTAGTCGCTTTCCCTCTTCGTTGTCAAACTCTTCCTCGCTATCATCATCATTGACGCCATTTTCATCATTACCACCGTCTTCTTCTTCTCCTCTTTGATGCTGCGGAGGAGGTATAATATTTGGCTCGCCAGGCGATGCAATGTCTCCCTCCTCCTCCCCTCATGGCTGAAGTAGATGTACTGCACTCTGTGGGTAGGGTGGCTCTACAGGGTTAGCGCTGTCTTCATCCTCATCCGAATCTAGGAATATATCTGGAATAAATTAATTTAATTTTAAAATCACGTATAAATCTATTTTAAATTTAAATAATATTATTCATACATACATTCTACATCTGCTGGATCGTCATGAATATTTTTCTCTGCTGATGACTTCAATATTTTATTCGGTGTGACCAGTTTTTTATTTTCTTCAAGAATAGTATCTTCTTTTATTATTATTTTTCGCTTCAGATTTTTCTTAGCCCCCAAATCTAGAATTTAATTTGATTCAAAATTAGAGTTTTATTCAGAAAGCTATAACTGTATAAGTAAGATAATAATAATACCTTCTATTTTTTCACTCGATGTTGAAGTATGACTGTTAGTTGACGGGGATTCGTTGTTGATATTTTTTTCAATCATAGAATCTGCAAAATAAAATTTTATAATGGTGTATAACATTTTTTATATACTACATAATTACAAATAATGTGAATAAATATATAATAATACCTTTTTTAGACAGCGATGGTTCATTTATTTTATCTTTAGTGTTCTCGCTTTTTAACGCCGCAATAATCAGTAATCTTTCTGTTTTCGCCGTATTATATTCTATTACTAAACCGGCAATATTGTAATATAAATAAAGGTTACTTAAATAATTATAAAATTTTAATTCAATGTTACTTACATTTATTTTCAATTCCTTCGAATATTTCCTGCTCCAATCGGGCTTCATTTTTACGACGTTCTTGGAGAACTTTTTTTACAATTTGCATCACTTCTACACACTTAAAAATATTCCTCCGCAATGCTGATAATATAAAACCGTAAGGTATCATTTTTAAAATCGCACAAAGTTTCTCTATAAGAGCCTGTTTAGACATATTTTGCGAAACGAAAAACTGGTCACTATATCTGCGCCCGCACAGTGGTTTCAATAATTCGATAGCTTCGATTACGCTCGACATTTTTGCTCAAATTTTAATCGAACTGCTCGCGCTGGTATTCTATCGTGAACTAACTCCGAAAATTTTATTCTTTTATTCGGTAGTCGTACGAACATATTAGTGCAACTCCGAAAATTTTATTCTTTACTCGCTTCTCGTACGAGTAGATTAGTGCATGCTTGCAGTTTTCGTCAACCGAAATCGGAGCTTTTTCCGTTTGCTCTCGCTCGCAACCACGCCGCGTGCATCAGTACGTCTCGCTCGCGCTGCACATACAAATCCAAGTTTTTCTCTACCTTAAAGTTCGACAAAAATCTCCGACGAAAAAATCGTTAACGAGAATTATATACCAAAGAAGCCATTAGAATTCCCAACATCAACTCCGCTGGATCGGTTTATTTCGTCTAATTTTCATAGCATTTTTCGAGATATTGATTTCGATGATATACCACTAAGTGTGAGTGGTATATATAATTCAACTTTAAGTGGCTTAAAAAATTTTATTTTTAAATGGTGTAACATTTTACACGATAAACTCAGAATAAAATCAGTGTGTGAGTGCGAGGCGATTGTGTGTCGGGAGTTCTTAACAGATTTTAAATGCGGAAAACCCACACGGGACACAAAAACAAGACTGTGTAAAAATCATCTACGTATAAAAAAGGAGTTTCACGACATAAACCATTTCATGGATAATTATAAAAAAGAGGGTATTGAAAGCCCTGAAAATGTTATCGCCCTCGCAGAATTATAGGCGAGGTACAATTTTGTACATTTGTACGGTTTACGACCTGATTGAGTCCATGGAGTATGGGAGAAAAAATTAAAAGAAACCGCGTGAGACCTGCAAATAGAACATGGCTACATGATTACAGACGACGAAAAAATCAAGACCATGTGCTCGACCAGTGATGAGGAGGACGGGGAGGCTTTAAACGCTATCAAGAAAAAATAAAAAAAAAATAAAAGGAAATCGTGGAATAATCCAAAAAAAAGAAGGGTGTAATGAGGAATCTCAGGAGCAGTCAAAAGAAATTGAGGAAAACTAGAAGCTGTAAGTAGCAAAAATAATATTAAATATTATATCAGTTTTTCAATTTTCTTGATTGTGTTGCTTGCTTGCAACAAACCAGTAATGCGCCTACTATTTCCTCTATACTGGTGACGGAGTTAAATTAAATATATATAGGATAGGGTCAAAATATTGTTAATTTATTTTTAATTACTGTTTTTCATCTTAAATTTTATTTAGAAATAAAGGGTTCGTATTCTTTATATAAATTTATTTTTTACCTTGATCTTTTCACTATCCCTTGATAATTGAATAAAAATATTCGTAAATTTCTTTTATATTTTTAAATAGTTATAATTAATATTTTTCTTTATCATAATTCTATTAGAGATTTTATTATTAGCTGTGTTCACATCAGTTTTAAGATTTGAGGCCTAGAAATGTAGAGTTTGTTTACATAAATGCACCAGCAGATAGAGGAAGGTGTACTGATCCTAAAAGCCCAGAACTACTGTATACAAAAAACCTTTACTTTCGGCGCTAGAGCCTTCCAAAGGTTTGCCTCACTTCTCACTCCACAGTGTTAAAATCCTTCAACTTGCTCGTCCATAAATTTCTTATATATTTTAAATAGTTATAATTAATATTTTTCTTTGTCATATTTCTATTAGAGATTTTATTATTAGCTCTTTTTACTAAATAAATAATTTAAAAGTAGTATATACATTCACATTCATACGAATTCACACATACACACACACACACTAATTTACTTCGCACATGTACGATGTATTGCTGACTCTGCTTCTCCAAGCTCAGGCGCATACGTTGACCCCACACTATCCGCTCACTCATTTCTAAGCCCGCTTGCCGAAAGTGAGAAGCATCTACTCTGGCGGTTCCGTAGTATTTTGTAAAAGTGTGAATTATTTAATGGCGATATTCAAATATCATCTTTGAGGAGCTGGCTGTCTTTTGCATCGAACATTCAAATCTCGAGGCTATCTGCCTCAATGAATAGTACGTAAGGCTACATAAACGCATGCGCGACATGCAATAAAGCATGTACAGTATAGGAGTGTTGTGAAGCGTGATCGCGGGGCCATGAGCAGGTGACACGCGACCAATGATCGAGCTCATAGCTCGGCGTCACGGGAGCCGGAGAGAGTCAACGTGACTTCAGCTGTGTTCCCGAGGAATTTCTAAAGTTTAATTTTAACTAGTACTTTCTTGGTAGATTTCTTGGAGGATGATCGGGTTCCTGGTTGCCTGTCTTCTGAGGAAAAGGTCAGTGGCTTGTTATATTTTACCTACGTTCTCACTTTATAGGTAAAATATATTTCTTAAATTATGAGGGTCTAATGGCTAAGACGATAGACTTATTATCCGTATAGATATATATTTTGTAGATCATAACTTTGTTGAAATGACTCTATCGCTCGAAAGTAATATATAATTTTTGATTATTGGCTCTACACTGCATATTCTCACATTGTGAGATCTTTATGCAGCGAGGCCTTACAAAAATTTGTCAGCGTTTCGTCTGAACTGTCAGAGTGGACTCCTCAGTAAGGCTCTGATAGCCTCCTTAGACCCCCGTCGCTTCCAAAGGAAGCGAACTTTATATGATCTCGGCGTGCGTCTTTCTCTTGCGGAAGCGTACTTTCGCATACAGAAAGAGACATGTCTCCATCTATCGGACTCTTTAAAGAACCAGTGTCAAAATTTAGATGTAGAACGATAGAGTCGTTTTCTATTATATATTACTTTCGAGCGATAGAGTCATTTCAACATTTAAATTTTGACACTGGTTCTTTAAAGTGTCCGATAGATGACGACGTGCCTCTTTCTCTTGTAGGGGTATCTTGTAGAAATTAGTGCACAATGACGTTGGTTTTGTTAGGAGGGCTTTGGGTATTGTAAGCCGTTGGACACAAGCACAACATTGTTTCTCGAGGTCGCGTGACAACTAAGTGTATTGCATGTGATCCTAGAATATAACGTGTGACTGTTATGAAGTTTGTCGAGTACACAAGAGTACGTGGACAGTGCGGCCTTGAGACACGCGAAAATTGGTTATTTTATGGCTTTGTCGACATTTTATTGTATGTTATTGAAGAAATTTGTGATTTGTAGAATTCGAGTGAAACTCGCTGTGTGGAACTGAGACTATCTACTGCGCCATTCTCAGTAATCGGGATAGCTTTTATTGGAGAATATAACTAGTGATTTGGGGCCCGATTTGTGAATAACTCATTGCTCGAAGTACCCTTTTTCTTTTCCTTTATATTGGGGCTGGGCTAGTTCGCCGGCTAACACCCACCTCGCTCTCACGGAGTCTCGTGAAAAGAGTAGCAAGACTCTGGCGCTCACGAGGAGCATCTGGTACTTACCGGGAATCGACGGAGAGATTCTACCAGAGTGAGGTCGAAACGTAATGGTTCGGAGTTTGCGCAGAAAAATCCAACGTTACAAATTCTGAAACGCTATATAAATCACACGAATAAATTTGACGATACAAGTCTTTGGAAGAAGACCTTGAGATAATGTTACTGATCCAGTAACTGTGTTTTATTATCAAAAACATATGGAATAGTCAATCACAACAACAGAAACTAACTGCTGATAAGCGCAGCCGCAGCTTACTACAGAACATCAGCTGCCACCTCACCTATGATCTGAGGAAGATTCCGTTATATCACTGCAGCTATGCATATATCGTTACAAACCGGTCATTGTTATCAATAACAGCAAGCATAAATATACGCGAACCCATTCAAGGTACTTTTCTCTTTCTGCAACATTGTATAAATAGAATACAATTTGATCAGAGGTAAATGAATGAATGCATCTCTTCGAGCCACAATATTTATTAATTAGCCTATGTTTCGATCTGATGCAGATCATCTTCAGGGCTATGTCAAAACAATATACTCAAACAAAAGTTATTATATAGAGCGACGATGGCTCAATCGGTAGAGTATCAGGCTAGAAATCCAGAGGTCCTGGGTTCAAGCCTGACTCTTGACGATTTTGGGGACACCTCTTTGTTTACATAAGTGTATATACATCTGAGCTCCAGTGGTTCGGATTCCACTGTGTACAACGTGTATATTTCACTGTACATATTAAAACTGTAGGTCCCCGTTCCTTACGGATTTGCAAGTTTCTCAATAGTGGACTCAATGCACTAATTGAGGACTCGCAAAAACGCAGGGAATGAGATTCGCTAATACCGATAGGTGATGCGACTTAAAACACACAAAAAAAATTATTAAAAAAATCGCCGTTTTTTCCAATCTTGTTGCCATCTCCATCGGGGGCAATGACCGACGATACGAGCAGTTTCAAGGGAGGTTCAACGACCGCTCAGAACAACAGCAGAGGAGCGACGACTAATAAGTTAAGTTCATCGACCTCCGAGTTATGATCGCGTTAGTAATGGTAGAGATTCTTCACCTTTCGTAAAAAACTTTGAATTTCCTTCGTATTTTAAAAGCTGCGACGTATTTCGTTTTTGAATTATTACTGTCCTGTTGTAAAAATTTATTTGCGAGATGACTTAGAGTGCAGTGCGACATTAAAAAATGCACGAGTCAATTGAAATTTTTGTTGGAGTGTTGCACGAGAGACGTAGTACCTAATCATATTACTAATATGCACGTACGAAGGTACTTTCATAGTGATTTTGCGATGAGAAGACAAGTATTTTTTCAAGAATTGGCAGGTTAGGATGTTAAAGTTCGAAATAGTAGATCTAAATACGCACCTTAGTTTTTTTAAAAGTAAAAAGGGGTCTATTGTAAGTAGCATAACTCGGTAAACTAGCGAATGTTTTTCTAGGATAGTTTTAGAGTTTTCATTTTCATCTTTTAATAGTAGTTTGCTTTGTCTATATAAAAAGAAAGTTGATGACCTTCTGAATAATTCTTTTCAATATAGACATGAAAATTCTGTCTTTATTCGTTGTAATAACGGACCAAACCGTAATAATTTTAATCGTAAGAGTATCGTTAATAATAGTAAATTTAATTTCAATTTTAGTTTTAATGAAACAGATGCTTCAAAGAAAAAATGTTTAGTAAATCTTACCGATTTTTTCCTTCCGGATTTTGTTTTTAAAGTCATGGCTGTGAGGGAAAAGTTGAATTTTAATTTAAATTTCGAATTTAAACAAGCTATAGAGGTATTGAAAAGTCTTGAAAGTGTTTATGTCTGTGATCGATATTAGGTGTGTTGTTGATATTAAGCTCTCATATAATAAGGCGCACGTGCCGTATCGAGAGAGAGTTATGACTAATGCTATAGATCGTCCTAAGAAGTTTTTGGAAAGAAAATCCCGAATTATTTTTTACTGGAGCGGACAAAGGCAATGTTATGGTTGCGGTTGAGCGCAGTACATACGTTTCAAAGGTAGAGGAGGTCCTCACCGATGGGAGATTATATAGGACAGTTCAGGTTAACCCAGTTGCGGGGATTCAGAAACGAATAAAAAAACTTAGTGACCTTTGGAGCGCACGTGGCGTTCAAGAGTGTGACTCAGCTTTTAGAGGGCTTTCCTCGAAGGGGATCGAGCATACTTTGCTTTCAAAGGCATATGGCCGGATTAAAATTCATAAGTCGGGTAATCCTAGTCAAAGGAAAATCTGAATAATGTAGAATTTCCCGCGGGTCACTATCTGGCATCTTTCGGCGTGGCCTCCCTATTTACGAGAAAAACAAGATCTGGTTATCGCTGCAGTCAGTAATAGATGGAAGTGGTTCGGGTGCATAAATTGTATTTCTAGAGATGAGCTTATTGAGAGCATAAAAACCCTTCTTGATTGCACTGATCTGATCTTTAATGACGAGTTCTAAGCAGGTCTCGGGAGCTCCTATGGGGTTTTGCTCGAGTCCTGTTTTTGCAAATATGGTTTTAGAAGATCATGAAACGCACTGTCTAAACACTGTAAATGCGAGTGTGCCGTTATTCTGTACATACGTAGATGACTGCCTTTTGATTGTTGAGAGGGAGAGATTAGAGTTTGTATTGGCTACATTTAATAAATACAATAGTGATTTACAGTTTACCTCTTAAGTAGAATCTAACAATAGTATTAATTTTTTAGACATTTCTATATCTCATGAACAGAAGGGTAATATTATAACAAATTGTTACCAAAAAGCACAGCTTCCATTAGATATATAAACTTTCACTCTCACCACCCTCAAAGTTAGAAGGTCGCGATTATATATAATCTATTGGATAGAGCGATATTATTGTCGGATCCGCGTTTCCATTTGCGGAATATTGAGAATGCGAAAAAAATTCTTGTAGCTAATGACTATCCGCCTGTGTTCATAGAAAAATATTGTAAAATCTGTATTGTGCGCAATCTTGGCCTCTTAAAAGATAAAAAGGAGGGCACAGATTCGGGCAATCTGGATTTGTCGATTATTAGTAATAATTGTAACTTTGACGTAAAGAATATGTTCGCGGTGTTTCCGTTTTATGGGAGTTTTAATTACAAGTTAAAAGCAGTTTTGAAGATAAATGGTAAAATGTTGGTTAATAAGATTACGCATAAGTTTCACAAATTTATAAAATTAGGCAAGGACCCTACAGCTATTGGTGGTACTAGGAATGTTGTCTATAAAATTGATTGCTCCTGTGAGTCTTCGTATATTGCAGAAACTTACCGCCCTTTAAAAGCTAGGGAATTGAAGCATAAGCGTTATATAGATAAAGGGGATATAAACTCTCCCCTTGCCGTGCATGCAATGGAAACCGGATATACGTTTAATTTTCAGAATATAAAAATTGTTGATAGGGAACCGTCTATTTTTCGTAGGCACTTTTCTGAAATATTACATATCCAGTTTTTTGATGGCACACTTAATAGGGCTAAGGATACATGCCGCCTCAAAGCTAGTTACAAAAATGTTATTTGAAGTCTAAAGCTAAGTCCACGTAACCGTAAAAAGTAATAATTGTTATTTATGAAGGAATGGAGGCCGAGCAGCGATGATAGAGTATGCGGGCAGCATCGGATTAGGAGAAGTTGCACATTGCTCCACGCTCTCTTGCGTATAGCCAACATGTATTCAATTATGATTGGCTGGCGAGGCGGAGCGGCACATACCAGTGGGAAGGCGGAGAGCTCGAGTTGATAGCCGACGCTCCGGCCATACTGTAATGGTTGCCAATGCGGTCATGGAAGGAACGTTTGAACTTGCTGCGCGGGCTCTCTGACTTACTACATCGTAGATCACTCGTGCCACTTCTTCGTTTGGTATGCGTGCTGGGTATGTTCTATCGGTGCGTTGGGGCTCCGGACTTTTCAATAGTTCATCATAGGTTTTGCAATTATATGCGGGTTTTTCGGCACTCTGCAAATCACGTCATCGTCCGGAACACATTGGCAATTTTTATATATATTTTTATTTTTATTCATTATAATTTAGTTTTTTGGTTTTCATTATGTATATTTTGTAATTTAGTGCCGGCAGTTTGAAGCACGGTGATTGTAAGATGCTTTAAGCATCAAGTTTTGTTATTATAAGGTAACATTTTAATCTAAACGTTCGTATTTTTTTAAAGAAATTTATCTGTATTTTTTTAATAATTTTTTGCATGACTATATTGTTCTGACATAGCCCTGAAGAGCATCTGCATCAGATCGAAACGTAGGCTAATTTATAAATCTTGGGGCTCGAAGAGATGCATTTATTCATTTATCTCCGATTACCACCTGTCGAGCGATAAAAGCATCCTGGACAGAATACAATGTGATCTGGTTTTACGAATCCCTTGCCAGCAAAAGTGGAACCATCAATACCATAGTCAAAAGGGCATTGTAATTATTATATTATACAGAATTATTAGATTTTTATTATTATTTCTTTATAATATTTTATGAAATAAATATTCTCACATTTTATCTGCACCGAATGTCTCATTTTATTTCAACAAAACGATCGTCAATTGAATTATAAATTGTGCGTTAAATTAAAGGTTAAACTTAACACTAGCCAGGACTAAGGATTTACTAGATTACAATTATTTTAAAAAAGTTTAATTCAACAAGAAAAATCTATTTTCAATGAAAATATTAAATATTGATGTACGTATTTTTTGAGTATATGAGACTCCGGTTTGTCGGAGAATAGTTCAATCAACCCAACGCTTTTATAATTTTTTCAAATTAGTCAGGGAGTCAGGGAGTTCAATAGTGGGATATCGTGCACTTTCTTCAAAAGATTTTTTGACAGTCAAAATTTGTTTGTGGTAACCTACTGAAAGTAACCCTAAATTCTCGACTTCGGACCTGATCGGGAACATTGTTATTATTGCAAAATAAACTTCAAAAAAGCACTTTTTTTTAGTTTTCCGCGAATAACGTTTTTGTAACGCATTTTCTGCAAAAAAGGTAGAGAGGAAAGTTGTTTAGAATTGAATTTCCAATCAGACACATGTATTCCCGAATGCAAAATTAACTTTTTTCATCGCTAAATTGTTAAACAAAAAAAAAAACTTTTTCCGAATTTTCACATTGCCACAGTTTTTTCAAAAAAAAGATCTTTTTCGTCGGATAAGCTCTCAATGATGACTTTTAGTACAAACAATCTAAAAATCGTTGCCCGATCGGTTATCTCAAAATGGCGTCCTATTGCAAAATTATTTACCCGAAAATTTCAAATTCATTTCAAAATAAAAAGCATTACCGCAGTAGGACCTTTGGTTTACTTTTTAAACCATTTTCTCCCCTTTACGCTATGAAAAAACGCGCATGCGTGTGTAAGATCCTACGTGTATATACAGTATATACATTATACACGTAGGATCTTACAAAAAAATCATATTCGCTGTTGAAACAGATGAAAAGTTATTTTATACATGTACAAACATTTATATACATAAGTATAATCTCATGTAAATCGATTAAATTCAATGCAGCTCCAGAAAGTTGTATACAATTATATTTTATGGACATTAATTCTTTAATTCCGTTTAATGCTGAAATCGTAAGCAAACAATATCCTTGTATTGAGCTTTTAAATTAATATACACACACATATATACAAAATATGAATACATTATGTAGTACTGCATATAACAGATAATATGAAATTTTCTTGTGTTTGTATGTCACTTATGAAAATTTAATTAACATGACGTAAAAGTTGAGGCAAAAACACATAAAATTAAAATAAAAAGCATTAACGTAGGATCTTTGCGTTGCCTTTTTAAACCATTTTCTCCACTTGACGCCATGAATAAGCGCGTATATGTGTTTATGTGTGTGTGCCGCATGCTTGTATACAGATACGATTTTAAAAACGTTACACATGCGTAAATATATATAGAAATAAGTATGTTATCCTATGAAAATTGATTAAATTCAATGCTAGTTTAAAAAGTTTTACATAACGCGAAGCGATAACTTATAATTGAAACACATATTTTATCGACATTAATTCCTTAATTTCGTTTAATACAGAAATCGTAAGCAAACACTATCCTTGTACTGAGCTTTTAATATTAATATACACACTTATATATACAAAATATGAATACATTATGTAGTACTGCATATAACAGAAAACATGAAATTTTCTTGTGTTTGTATGGCACTTATGAAAATTTAATTAACATGACGTGAAAGTTGAGGCAAAAGCATTGACGTAGGACCTTTGGTTGCCGAGAAATTAAATTTACATCTAAAAAACGTAATTTTCGGGTATTTGCATTGCACTCATGTAAATTTCATTCACACGACGTGAATTTCGTGAACCTTAGATGCAAGAAAATCAATTTGCATCTAAGGTTCACGAAAGCCGCAGCGGCGGTCCCACCCACCACCGCGCCGCCCGGCCGGAGCAGTCGCGCGGCCGCGCGCGCTGATCTCGCATCCGTTCATCGGTCCTTTTACAAGAATTAAGTCCATTACAACTATCAAGAAAAATGATATCATCTACAGCATCATTTGAACAAGCATTGTGTGAAAATTCATTAAAAAATATTAAATAGTTTCGGTGTAATCGTCGGTTGAAAAAAATTTCGTATCTCGGCTCCTATTGGTCGGATCTTGACGAATTTTTTACGAAAATTCATGGTTTTTTAAGTACTTTAAAATGTATTTTACCGCGTTTCTCTAACTTAAAAATTGGCGAAAATAAAAACTATTTATTGCTAAAAATGTTGATAAATATTAATTTTAAGAAAATTCCTTTTTAGCATTTATTAAGTACGTCAAAAGCTATCGATTAAGCGCAGTTGGGTCCGTTTATCGTTCCATGGGCAAATTTGAAATGAATTTGAAATTTTCGGGTAAATAATTTTGCAATAGGACGCCATTTTGAGATATACCGATCGGGCAACGATTTTTAGATTGTTTGTACTAAAAGTCATCATTGAGAGCTTATCCGACGAAAAAGATCTTTTTTTTGAAAAAACTGTGGCAATGTGAAAATTCGGAAAAAGTTTTTTTTTGTTTAACAATTTAGCGATGAAAAAAGTTAATTTTGCATTCGGGAATACATGTGTCTGATTGGAAATTCAATTCTAAACAACTTTCCTCTCTACCTTTTTTTGCAGAAAATGCGTTACAAAAACGTTATTCGCGGAAAACTAAAAAAAGTGCTTTTTTGAAGTTTATTTTGCAATAATAACAATGTTCCCGATCAGGTCCGAAGTCGAGAATTTAGGGTTACTTTCAGTAGGTTACCACAAACAAATTTTGACTGTCAAAAAATCTTTTGAAGAAAGTGCACGACAAAATGCCAGGACTCCCGGACTAAATCTTTTTCTGATACCCATATTAAAAAAAACAAGAATTCAGTATTCTTAAATTAATTGATTTGGCCATCCATATTAAAAAACCATTTCATTGCTTTAATATGGAATGTGTGTTGGATACATAAAGTCTACATATCATTCTTAAGAATTTGCTGTAATTTATGAAAACAATATACATTTATCTTGTAGATAAATTAACATTTTAAAACTTGCAAAGATCATTGATTTATGTATTTATTGATCCTCTTCGCCAAGTTCATGTTTCACTTTATTGAAATCAAATTCTTCACCAGTCGCTCTTTTGAAAATATTTAAGACATCTAGACATGTAGTTTCAAAATGAGTTGTTGCGTCATAACTTGTTGAAACAAAAAGTTGGCTCGTCAGACCATCATCGATTGGTTCCAAATAATCTGACACGTAAATAAATTTTTGTCTTATTTGGCCCAATAAATCAAGACCTGGTTTGATTTCGGATTCCGGATGAGAAGTTTCAACTGTCGTTGATACCATAGCTATAAACCATCCTTTTGCAGACACTTGATGGGTATATGATACTAATGAAACGTAAATATCTGAATTACGATTAACCTGAAAATAAAAAAGTAGTATTTAATATTTAGAAAAACTTGCATAATAAAGTTTCAAAAATAGAATTGGGAAAAAATTCAGCATTCTGAACTACACAATTTAAATAATAAATTGTTTATTATAGATAAATTATGGATTATTCTTTTTATAAAGTCTTTTATTTGCTTGATTTTTATATATAGTGTGAAACGCTCCCGCCTCTGCGCAACGGAGAATAAAAAGAGGCGGGAAATAGAAAAGAGAATTATTTAAAAAATTATTTAAACTCTACATGGTCCGGGATACCGGGCGAATAATTCAACGTAGGTCGGGGATAGATTAAAATTGAATTACATTAATTAATTACTTATATGTACAATGACATTGCATTGTACACATTCAGCAACAAACGATAAATTATATACGTAACGTAATGTACGTTGCTTCTCTACCCATAAAACGACGCAATGCGTTTTTGACGGCTACTTGATCCTCACGTACTGCTGTTTTCCAAATGTCAGGATAGTATCTGTTGTCGAAATAGTTGTTGAATAGAAAGATATAGTTGGCAATCAGTTTAGTAGGAAGATATTTTAATACAATTAAAAAAAGATCTTATCGAGTCCTGATGGAAAAAAGCAGGGTATTGTCAGGTTGGAGGTGATTTTGTGCCAGGTTTGTGATACTAAAATCGACTATTGTTGACAGGGATTGGACGTTGTTTTTAAAAAAACTTGATGCGGGGGACCATGTTATGTTCAACGAGGGTTTTTAGATGAGCATTTTCTTTCATATATTGCGGAGCGGAGACGGTTCAGTAGGCATTGTCGGATTCGTAATCCGGAGGTCTCTAGTTTAAGCTCGACTCTCGACTTTTCTGTCCTTGGGACACCTCTATGTTTACATACACCTGTATACCTGTACATAAGGGGTCAGGTCTGGATTAAAATATCCAAAAAATCAATTTCGTTTTACCTTTCTTACAGAAACATTTCTATAGAATCTGATGATAAAACCCGTTTTTTGTGAAAATTTTTTTTGCAAAAAGTCCATTGTACAAAAAACCATTTTGACAAAAAATTATTAACAAATGAGGGTAACAACTTTGTATAGTCAATTTTCGTAACATTTCGATTTTCGGGTACTAATTCTATAATATCTACAAATAATAAAAATAAAATTGTTAAATTTTGTGTTCTTATTATTTATATATGTTGTACAAAGCATTTTACTGCAAAAGGTTTTGCAAAAAACCGCTTTGATACCAATTTATTAATCTATAAGTGAAAACACGAGTGATAACAGATTTTCAACTTACCAACTTACCGGCTGAGCCATAAGAGCTCAAGTAAGTGGTAATTCGTCTACAATCTTGCTTTACCTCGCTTACACTTAGAAAAGTATTTTGTCAAAAATAAACTCTGTACATTTTCAAATTCGTTATCTAGTTTTTAGCTGTGAATTTTCCTTAAGAGAATTTATTTTACAATTACTAAGGCTTGTAAACATTATTTAATAGTTTTATAAAAGTTTTAGAAAAGGAACGGAAGAGGCGAATAATATGGAAGTCAGATAGAGCAAGCTCAGTAATAACATCACGAAGGTAGTGGTACAATTGAAAATGGTTAGGAAGAAGCATGAAAGCTACACGAAACCGGAATTTAGGGGAGAAGCAAAAATGCAAAGGTTCAAAGAAATGGCTAAAATAAAAAAAGGAAGTGACAGAGATTAATTAAAATATGAAAGGGCCAAATTGAAGGTTATAAAAGAGAAAATAAGACAGGAAACGTTGAACAAAAAGTAGGAAAAAAATCAAAGGCAGTAAAAATATGTAAGAATTCTGGAAGGCAGTGAGAGGATTAAACATTTCAAGAAATTATTAGGAGTATCAGAGATAGAGGTAGCTACATTATAAAACGGGAGATCTGAGAGTAACGGCAGTGGGGTCGGGGAAGGGTTCGATGAAGAGGAAATCTGGAATAGGAGAATCACAGAGGATGGAGTAGGACATGCATTAAGAAAGATGAGAAATAAAAAAGCCCCAGGGGAGGATGGAATACCAGTGGATTTCTTCAAACACTTGCCTCTAATGGGAAGAAGGGAACTGACGAATATTAGAGACAATTATTTGTGGCGCAAGGGAGAAGTGATACAAGGATGGAAAACAGCTGGGAATTTTCCAATACATAAATCAGGAGATGAGGGAGACACGAACAATTACAGGGGGCTAGCGCTTCTGGATATGGGGTACAACCTAATAACAAAAATTATGTCGGATAGACTAAGATTCTGGGCAGAAGAAAATAAGATATATAGGGCAAGTCAAGCGGGCTTTAGGAAGAATAGGGGCACACAGGACCACATATTTACAGGGTTGCAAATAATTAATTCATTCTGTATAATTAATTCCACGTTAATTCACTATTCCTTTTGGAATCCTGAATTATTTATTGCATAATTTGCGATTCCTTTTGGAATCGTGAATTATATATTGTATAATTCACAATTCCTTTTGGAATCGTGAATTATCTATTGTATAATTCACAATTCCTTTACTGTATAATTCACGATTCCTTTTCGAATCGTGAATTATTTATTGTATAGTTCACGATTACTTTTGGAATATTTAATATATGTTCTTCAATTCAGTAGCACAAATTTTCTTGAATTTTGTCAGATTTTTCCTTCATTAATTTTTCAAGTATATTAGGTCAAAGTTGGAATTTTAAACATTTATTTCATTTTTTACAAAGTTTAAAAAATTCGTAGCTCCTGAGGGAAGCATTCTTCATCGAAAATGTGTAGAATACTCTTTCATGGAAATTTTATCTAGTTTCTACGAAAATAACTTACAATGATAAATATATATATTGTTACGAATCTTGGGGGTGGACCGATGGACACGAGACAAGTTAACAAGGGTATCTGCTGGCATAGTCCACGAGACGTAGCTCGTAGGCTCGCTCTTACGGTCAAAGTGCAAGCTTGCACTCCTTGGCCGTGAGAAGCTCTGGGCCGGCGTGTTACCTGCTGACGCTGCACTTGGTGCATCGCTAGCTCCGGTCACCGGACACGGTAGTCACCTGAGCCTATGGCTCGTACGTGACACGTCCGATGTTGCGGCGGTCATTGCGACCTTGCGACCGTGAAAAAAACGATAAAAACGTAAAAAAATAGACTTGAAGAAGATGCTTACTAGATTCTTAAGGGGAAATTTGCGCCGGTCGAGCGTTGCAGCTTATCTGCTATTGTCTAGGTTTTCTAGGTCTAGGGTGAATGGTAATAGATAGGAAATTAGGATGCCAGCGAGGCGGTACGCCCACGCAGAGGAAGGGATTGGAAGTCCAAAGGGTCCGTAACGAGGATGCTGATCGGGGAGAAAGGTAGCCGCTGTTACCGTACATGCGTTTTTAGGCAGAGCTCCATACATAGTATGTATAAAAGTTATGATAGATAGTATATATGTAGATTTTTTGATATATAATGTTCTAACAATTGCCGGTAAATATGTTTATGATAGTATAAGTTAAAGTACATATGGGGTTAGTAGCTGTGCTCTTATCTCTAGGTTAGGAAGATTAAGCTAAGAAGGGGAGCTTACGTGTCTTGTGCGTAGCTACCCCTTTAACAACATATGTTACTAATGATTATATTATCTGTTAGTAGATAAATGCGGGTGGCGTGTTATTTAGCCACCCGTTACATGCGCGTGTGAGGTGGCTGCCGTGCTCGCCGCGCCAGCTGTAGAGGCGTGCGCGCCTTCTACATTTGAGCGTGCGCTCGGCTGCCGGCTCGCTCCTTATACGCTCGCTCACTCATGTCCACCACTATGCGGCTTGGCTGGCTCTTTTTTTGGGGCCATGCGGCTCGCGTTTTCTCCGGTACGTGACGTTTTGGTACACGTGCCGCTTCAATGTCTGAGTGCAGTTATTGTCTCGCATTGCCGCCCGAGAATCAGCTGATGGGCCTGCGCGTTTCCTTGCGCTGCGATCGCTGCCGGCGCGGCTGCGCGCTGCGGATTTTTCGGTTCAAGCCCCTATAACTCGGAGAGTTTTGCCTGTATCGGAATTTTACTCTGTGACGGCATATATGTCGAGGTGATGTTCTTTCGAATGGGCCCGTCGGCGCCCCGATCGTCGTCGATCTGCGCCCGGGAAACGTTTTCTACGGATGGTGTCGCTTCTCGGCCGCCGTGGTTCTGCAGCCGTCGCCTACCTGTTCTTGCTAGCAACTCGTTCATTTTTCGGGGGGGGGGGGCGATGAGGGGGGGGGTTCGCCGCTAGTTTGCGCGTGTTTGTAGGTGCGCCTTAGGTGCTTCCTGGAGCACCTGCTGGCGCGTGTGTGTGCTTGCAACGGCATCTACTAATGCCGGAACCAAGGTCGTTTTTGTTTTCGGGTTTTTTTTCTGCAGCGGTGCGTCCGTTGCTGCGGAAAAAAACGATAAAAAAAACGACTATGCTATGGGTCTTCTATTTCCGACTTCGTTTCGTTCAAAAATTCCGCTGCACGCTTTATTTTATCTACGTGCACGGTTCTTGTTTCGTTGTCGATGCGCAAGGTGACGTTATTTGTACGGCTGTCGATTTTTACAATTTCGAAGGGGCCTGTGTACTCTAGTCCAAACTTCTTGTGCTTGGGCTCTTTGAGTAGAAAGACGAGTTCGCTCTCGCGAAAATACTTTATGTTTAGCTTGCAGTCGTAATAATATTTGGACCGGAACTTTGCCTGGACGAGGTTCAGTGACAGGTTATTGGTAGTCTCTTCGATGAACTCGTTGTATGTAATCGCAGATTCTCCTCGCGGAAAGCTGGAAGGGGTGCGCGGCTTCGTTCCGAACACCAGCTCGTGTTGTGTAGCGTGTCCCCTCGTGCTCTGTGCAATTGTATGCGTGCTGAAACAGAGCTGTCCACTCATCCCAATCGCTGAAGGTCTTCACGTATTTTCGCAGGTATTCGGTGATAGCGTGGTGCATTCGCTCGACCGATCCGTTTGATTGCGGGTGGTAGGTATTTGTGCAAAACTTTCGGATTCCAAATACCTTTGCGAATTCCTTCAGCAAGCGGTTTTGAAAGTGCGTGTCCTGGTCTGTGAGTATAGTCTCTGGTGTACCAAACACACAGATCACTTTCTCTGTCAGGGCTCGCGGCACTTCCTCTGCTGTTGCTACCTTCATAGGCGTGAGCAGAGTATATTTCGTGAGCATATCCTGCGTGGTGAGGATATATCTGTTCTCTTGTTTAGTTTGTTCCAGTGGGCCGTGGAAATCTAGGGCGAGCTGGGAGAAGGGGATCGCTGGCGTATTGCTAATTATTATCGGTGACCTAGTTTTCAGCCGAACTAGCTTGTTTGTCTGGCACGTGTTGCAGCGGGCGACGAACTGTCTTATTTCGTGCCGCATGTTCTGCCAGTAGAAATCTCTGGCAATTTTGGCGTATGTCTTCGTGGTTCCACGGTGCCCTCCCATGGCTGCCACGTGATACTGCTGGATGAGCTTGTATCTATCTTTCGTTGCTGGCACCGGCAGGTTGTTTAGGTACAATACTGCTACTACTGGCTCGCTGGCAAACACGTCGTCAAAGATGTCGATAAAGGTTGCCCATTCTGTCAACTTGAGCATCCCGAGGTCTCTGACCACGGCGAGGCTCTTGATGGCGTGGCCTGTTATAAGGCCTTTGAGAGTCTTCAAACCTTTCCGCAAGTCGCTCCGTAATGGCCTCTCTGTTACGTAGTTCTTTACACACAAGCCGAATATTGCGATCCCTGCGTGCTGGGCTATACTAACCTCGTCGACCGCGAGTTGCTGGTTGGATAGGGTATCGGGGCTTATACAGCCTCTCTCTACGAGTACTTGAAGTACCTCTGTGGACAAGGTCATGTCCGCGGCCATGAGGAACACCAGGTTCTCCTTGTAAGCGAACGGGTGCTCCTTTAACTGTCGCAGGTGCATGAACGGATGCGGCGCCTCGCCGTCGGGGATAGCCCATGGCGGCTTCTCTCTAGGTGGCCTCGCACGCGCTACTACGTAGCGTTTAAGGGCGTCTTCCTTCAGGGCAGTATTCGCGACCTCTGGTGAATTGCTGCTTGCTGCCGATTCGCTGTCTGTCGGGCGAGTTTGTTCGGTCTGCGACTGCTCATCTCTCAGAACGCTGTTGCGTGTCACCTGTTCGTCATGCCTCGCTGCGTACTCGTTGCTACCACCGGTTGAAAAGTGGCTGCTGGGTAGGGCTGTCATCGCGGCCCTTTGCCAGTCGATAGTGGGCGAGCCCTGCTGCGGCGCAGGTGGTTCGCTCACCTACGGAGCGATCTGTGCCCCTGCTTCGCTTTGCCTTGGCTCCGGGCTCTCGTAGTTCGGGACATGATTTCCTGCCGAGTCGGGCTTGTGTCTTTTTCGCTCTGCTCGGTTCAGGATCGGTGATAGTAAAGGGCTGTGATCGCTATCAGGCGATGGAGGCCTGCTTCTATCGAATTGAATGCCCTTCGCTCGCTCCTCGGGTATATCGGCTCGCACGTAGGGTGTGAAGTGCTGGCCCTCAAGGTGGAGGTGGATGGTCTCACATGCGTTACTCATCAAGATATGGCAAAAAGTTGTGCTCATGTCCGGACGTCTGACGTGAATACACACGTTTGCTCTAAACTCGTGAGCGAACAGAAACGCACAGTCGACGTTTCCCCACTCACTATCTGACTGTAGTATGGCCTTGGTTGCCACATACTCGCCGCAGGCGAGTAACTTGTCTGACGCTAGTAAACGACGTCGCAGGTCCACTGCCGACATGTTTGTTCTTGCCGCTCGAATGAGGGAGAAAAACAGGCAGTTGCCTGGCGGGTCGCTGGGGATATCCGTGCATCTTTTTAGCGCTACGTACGGCTCAGTGCAAAGGCCCTTTCTAATGTATATTTGTACGAGCACATTCGCGGAGAACGCTGAGGAGTGTGCTTCCGAGGAAGCATGCGCTCGATCGTAATTGCGCGGGACGCCCTCAAAATCCTCTGGTCGACATTTACCGGATCTTCAGGTATTTCGTCGTCAGCTGCCTGGCTGATTTCCATCGGCTCGGGCGTGTGCTGTGCGGCGGCGGTATCATCAGCTGTCGCGCTTGGTACGTGCGGGTTCTTTGCTCCCTCGGCATCGAGACTACTCAGGTTTCGCTGAGTGCCTGCTTGCGCGTCGAGCGCGATCTCTCGCGGCTGGCGCTTATCGCGACTTGCCGCGGCCGAGGCCAGTGCTGACTCGGTCAAGGTCGCTGGGACTACTGATTCACCTTTCTCGTTGATATCAATGCGTAGGCCGTGCTTACCCTTGACTGCGTGCTTCGCTACCTTGACAGCCAGCTTTTTCTTAGCTGTGCCGGACCGCCACGGCCAAGGGAGCACCAAGGTCGGCTGATTGCTAGAGATGCTCGGTGCGACGTTTTCGCTTGGTTTCAAGGGGTTTGCCGGAACATCGGTCGCTTCGTGCTCCTTCCCAGGCACCTGAAATGTTTGGATTGGGGCAGGCTCGCGCGCGCTAACACTGGGAAAGTTAGCTTCGCTTGTCGATGAGTTGCTTGTTGATGTTGGTGCGTAAAGTCTCGGCGCTTTACCACTGAATGACACATTAGCCTGCGACGCGCTTTGCCCTAGGGGAGCTACATCCCGTATAAAGCGCCATGCCCCTGGTGGCAGACCCTCCGGCACCGTTGCTGATTCGGAGAACGTCGTCACCAAGCTGCCCTTGCTTGCCTCTGGTTTTATTGCAGCTCTCTGTCGTTCGCTCGGCAAGGCGAATTTTTTGATGGATTGCTGGAGGATTCTGGCAATCCGACAACGCTCGTTTTGGCTGAGGTTGTACCTTGCTCTGCCTAACGATTCCAACGTCACATTCGTTAGGATGCATTGGGATTTTATATTGTCGGCGTATTCGAGCACGTAAACGTCATTCTCGTCTGCTTGCTCTGTTAGCCATCGGATGCGTATTGGCTCGGTTGTACTAAGTACGTCTTGCAGCGCCCGGCAGAGGTAGAAGCCGTTATCGACGTTCCTTACTGCCAAATATTCGCCCTTTTCGAAGATCGTTATTCGATCAATGCGTCTCTTTGATTGCTGCCAGTTTGTTGTCGATGCGTTCGATTCGGTGTTCGCTTGCACTTTCTCGTCTTTGGCACCTGACTGCTTGATAGCGCGAAAACGGAAGATACGTCCCGGCGGCGCTCCCGCCTCCTCGTCCGGGCTCTCGTCGATCTGCTTATCGGCCAGTTGGTACAGCTGCTCGCGTGGTAGCTCTGGGTTCACCTGCCCTGGCCCTAACACTGGATTGCGAGAAAGATCGTCGGCGTTGGTGTTTTTGCTGCCGGGGCGGTAAATTATGTCGAAGTCGTAGCCAATTAGTGCGGACTTGAATCGATTAAAACGTAAGTTGGGCTTCCTTGTGTTGTGGAAGGGTTTTAAGGCCTCGTGGTCTGTTACGAAGGTGAACTTCTTACCGTAAAGGTAACACCGAAATTGCTCCTTCGCATAGACCATCGCGAGCAGTTCTTTGTCGTAGGTCGGGTACTTCAGCTCGCTGCCCTTCAAGCAGCGAGAAGCGAACGCACACGGCTGGTCGGTGCCCAGTGGCCCTTGCGAGAGGACACAACCGAGAGCGAAATCGGAGCTGTCGACCGAGACTAAGAATGATTGATCTAAATCCGGTGTTTTCAGCACCGGCGGGTTCGCTAGCAGCGTTCGCAGCGTTTCGAATGCAATCTGCTGATTTTCTCCCCATGCAAAATTGCCTTCGGGCTGCTCTACTTCGTAAAGAGGCCTGGCGATATTCGCAAAGTCCTTTATGAAGCGGCGGTAGTTAAATAGCCCGAGGGCTTGCTTGAATTTGTGCGCGTACGTGGGGACCGGATAGTTGGCCATCGCGTGAGTTTTGGCTGGGTCTGCTTTGATAAAACCTCCGCCGACTATGTGACCGAGCACTTGGGTTTCGCGCTTCAAGAACTGGCATTTCTTTGGTTCGACGGTCATGTTGGCCCTATGTTGGATCAATCTCTGCAGTACGCGCCTTAACCGGTCGCCGTGCTGCTCGAGCGTTTCGCTGAAGACCATTAAGTCGTCTAAGTAAACCTCGACCTCTTCTCCCTGCAGGCCCTTCATCGCCAAGCTCATAGCACGGGTGAAAGTTATTGTGGCTTCCTTGAGGCCCATGGCTAGGCGCTTGAATTGCCGCAGCTGATTGCCGGATTTTCCGTCCGGGGCGTAGAAGGCCGTCAAGTGTTTGGACTTCGGGTCCATCTCGATCTGGCGATAGCCCTGCTTCAGATCCATCACCGTTATGTACGACGCTGCAGCTAAGTTCTCGAGGATATCGCTCGTGAACGGCAGGGGGTGGCAACTGCCCTCCGTTTCTTCGTTGAGCGTGCGAAAGTCTGTGACCAGCCGGAAGCGTTTGTTGCCTTCCACGTTTGGCTTTTTTGGAACTATCCAGAGTGAAGATGAATAGATCGAATTGGATGGTTCGACTACTCCTTGCTCGCGGAGTTTCACTAGCTCTTTAATCATGTGCTATTTTATGGCCGGCGGGAATCTATAGTGTCCCGTTTTCACCGGCTTGCTCGACTTCAAATTTATTTCGTGTCGGAGCAGATGTGTTGCCAGTAGCGGCTCGCCGTCAAGACCGAACACGCCGGCGAACTCATCGACGATTTTTCAGATCAACGCGGCCTCTTCCTCGTTACAGTTCTCAAGGTCGGCGAGCTGCAGGATCTTATCGACTCTCACGCTCCTGGTTGCGTCGTCCGCTTGTAGCTTCTTGTTTAGGAGCTCGATCTCCCTATAATCTGTTTGATTATTTTCGTTGGTGGCCAATCGCCTTATGTTTGCGAGGCCGTCAGATTGTCCATCTGCCTGGCCGTCCCTATCGGCGCGGCATGAAGGATTCTGTGCGACAGTGTGGCAAGCAGTGAGCTCAACGATTGGCGTTCGGATCGTAAACTCCTGCTCGCTCGTGTTAATGCATTCGGCGAAGGCTCTGCCGCCCCTATTTTCAGTGACGCAATTGCCGAATAATAAATCCAGATGGATTTGTTGCAGAGGTATCCAGCCGATTTCCGCATCCGCGTTGGATACGATTGAACTGATCACTATTCTCACCTGCGGTGGTATTGTGATCTGCTCCTCTTCCACGAACGCGAAGGTTAACTGCCCAACCCTAGTCGGAGGCACTTGTTAGCCACATCGACACTGCCCTTGAGGGCGTCAATAACGTCCCATCCGATAATTCCGTCGGTATTGATGGGGAAATCGCTGAGCACTATGTGCAAGTCGCATATCATGTCGTGGAAGTCCACGGTCGCGACTCCGAGTGTTCGTGAAAGGCCGTCGGTGACCCCGCGTATAGCGATTCTATAGCGGTAGTTAATAGGGATTCCTCTCGCCAATTTGTCGGTCTTAATGACCGAAACGTCCGCGCCCGAATCGACGTACAAGCTGGCTTTCCCGCTCAGCAGTTGCTCGGATTTTAAGTGAATCACAGGAGGCCGTCTCCCGGCCATGAGAAATCACATGTTGGCGCAGCATGAGCATGCGTCCAGGTCATCTGGTGACCCCAGGTCATTTTTCGTCCAGCGAGCCACTCTGGGCCTCCGTGGTAGGGGTGTGCTGGAAATTCGCTGTGGTAGAACCCTGTCGTCAACTAGATTGGCCTCCTCGACGTGTAAATCGAATTTGTAGCTATGCTCGTGAGCTGCTCGTGCGCCGGGCTCGCCCTGGGTGGCTAAGCGTGTATCGATGAAGGTGATGTTGCCGTTGGTCCGCTTGTTTGACTCGTGCAGTCTTTGAATCGTCGTATACTCATGTGGAGTATCACGATTGGCGCGACCTTGGACTGGCGACACCCCATCGGTTATAGCTGCGGGCGGCACTGGCTGCTCCTCGCATGAAGACTGATCCGGCCGTGGGGCTCCGGAGGCTTCCTGCTGTTGATTCTCGGATACACCGGGTGCGGTGACCTGCGTCGATTTCGCGGTGATAATGTTTGTCACTTTATCCGTTTCGTACTTGCCGAAAGCGAGAGAGTCAGATGCTCTCGAGATTTCGATGGCGCTAGGGACGTCGCCGTTTGCTGAAATCTCCTTTGTATCGCTCATTTGCGTTCTTGTCACTTTCGTGACTACTTCCTTTTGCTTCTCGACTGTGTGACGCTCATTGTCTGGGGAACGAGACGAGCGTCTTATTAGTTTAAAGGCTTCGCGGCCTAATCGTTCTACTTGGCGTCTCGCTGATTGTTTGCGTTGTCGCCACCTTCTCTTCGATCGTCACGGCGATCGTCCTTTTTGTTGTTGTTGTTGTTGTTGTTGTTATTGTTGCTGTTGTTATACCGTTGGACATTCTCGCGAAATTTACCTCCTCTGCAGTTGTTATATCTTCTATCGTTGCCGCCCTGGCCCGGCTCCTGCTTGTTGCGTTCTCCGCGCAGGTTTTCGATTCGTTTCTGCGCCGCATCTCGACAAGGGTCCTGCATTCGTCTAGTGCGTGACCAGGGACGTCGCAATATGAGCAGAAGGACTTCGGTCTCGCGTCCTGGGCATCGCCGCGTTTCTCCTCGCTTGGTGCGGGTGGCTTCTCGGCCCTGTCTGCGCTCTCAGTCGCGGCCGCCGGCATATGATCGGCCGATTTGGCGGAAGTAAGCAGGCGCGCTCCCAGCCTGGCTTCGCGCTCGATAGTCGCTGTAAATGCGTCGTTCTAGCACGTGGGGCGGGTCGCCTGGACGAGATGGTCCAGGGGCGCTCTGAGGTCGTACATGAACTGCTCAAGTACGTCGAAGTCTGCTTGCCGCCTACGTGCTGCTCTATCGAGTTCGGATAGGCCTGGCGCCGAGTCGACTATTGTTGTAAGGCGGCAATACAACTTCTCGACTCTGAAGCCATAGTCACCGACGCCCTCGCCGACTCCTTGGGCGATCGTTCGAATTTGTGCGCTCAATTGGTCCGCGATGCCGATATTCGTGAAGTGCAGCGTGAGCTCGCGCAACAATGCCTCCACCTTGCGTCGCTCTTCCCGTCACCCGGACCAAACGAATTGAGTACTTCCCTCACCGCCGTCGTGAAGATCGACAACGTGTCTACGTCCCCGTCGAACGTGGGAATCATAGATAGGGCCTGCGTAAAGTGCGCGTAAAGCCTCGGGTTAATCGTTGCTACCGACGGTGACGCTGCTGCCAGCGGCGGGCTCCCGTAAGGGGCTCCTGGGCCCTGCGGGGGCTGCGAGGGTGGCTGGCCTTGATGGCCTACAGCCATCTATGCCGCCTTCTGGGAGGCTGTCGCGTTTTTCGACCGCGTAGTAGCTGCCCCGACTGCTTCTTCCGTCGGAAGGCTTGTTGCGGCCGCGCCTGCCGTGCTCGCACGCGCTATAGTAGCCGCGTCGGCTGCCGTCGGAATCGCCCGGGTCTCCGCAGTGATGGCCTACGGCGTTACCGCTGTAGCCGCGAGGCTGGCGCGCGGGCTCTCCCCGAAGTCGACGTCCGCCGTCCGAGCTCTCATAAGGGTTGCGCCGTTGGTTGTCGGGGGCCGCTCTCTCGGCCCTGCAACCATCAGATGTTCTATAGCGCTGATCGCGGCGCCCGTCGGACAGTGTGGCGTCTTCTCGCCGCCGCGGGCTGGGGGATGATTCCCCGCGTCGGCCCCGTCTCCTCGCGTTTTCGGCGTATCCGCGGCTTCGTTCGCTAAAGTCGTTTGCGATTTCCCCGCTTCTTCGCGTTGGGGTGGCGGCATGGCTCGTCCGTAGCCCTCTCGCGTAGCTTGCGCGAGTTATTACGGTGGCTTCGGGGCGCTGCCGGTTCCGATCTCCGGCCGTCGCTCGAGAAGGCGTCGTGGTCTACACGCGTGCCTGTTCGCCTGCTGCCTGGTCCCTATGATCGTGTATTCGGATCGGACCGGTAGTAACTCGCGACGCTCGTGCCGCTCCGCCCGCCGTCGGACGATTCGCTGGTTCGCGCCTTCCTGATCTTGCGGCGGCGATCCTTCCACGCTTTTTCTGGCTCGTGCGAGTCGACCGATTCGCTGGACGGACCGGAGCTCGGATAGTCCGCCGGAAGGGTGCGGCGGTGTTCGCCCCAGGGTTTACCCCTGTACTAGGGTCGGGCTTGCTGTCGGCGGGTGGGTTTCCCGCTCGCGCGTTCGCGGTTGTGGTGGCGTTGGCCAAACTCGTTGCCAGCCAGTCCGCCTCGGGCCACACGGGGAACGCGGGGAGCGCCCGGTCAATTTGACCTGTCGCCGCGTTGCTGTACGACGCCTTCGTTGAAGCCGGTGTGTCCAGGAACGGCTGTTTCGCGGTTGGCTTTTGTCGCGACTTAAGGATGTTTATCGCCTCGCGGATTTGGCAGTGGACGACCTCCTCGTCCTCCGGGGCGCTGGCCTCCAGGAGCTCGTCAATTACCTTTCGCAGCCTGTCCGCCTCGCGTTCCAGTGTGGAGGGAATTACGCGGGTGCCAGGGGCCGTGCCGCGACGGGAGCCTCTGGCTGATGCCGCGCGCGCGTTCTTCTCACTTGCCGATTCGAATATATTATTCGGGTCATCGAAGCTCGCTATCTGTTTTATTTCCAGGAGGTTCGACACTCCAGCCATGCACTTATCTCCGATCTCGACTCGCGCGGGCTTCACTAGGGGTGTGTTCAGGTGTCCCCAAATATCCGACGGCCTGCGTCGCTCGCGCGGCTCCATAGCCAGCCCGTCTAGCCTCTTGCGTAATTGGGCCAACTCCGACGGTTCCGAAGTAGGGACTGTTCATTTTATCGCCCCCGCACTCTCGTGGATGGGGAACGCTGGCGGCACGACCCAGTTCGAGGGTCGCCGGGTGCCTGCCGGCATAGTCCACGAGACGTAGCTCGTAGGCTCGCCGTCTCACGGTCAAAGTGCAAGCTTGCACTCCTTGGCCGTAAGAAGCTCTCGGCCGGCGCGTTCCGTGCTGATGCTGCACTTGGTGCATCGCTAGCTCCGGTCACCGGACACGGTAGTCACCTGAACCTATGGCTCGTACGTGACAATATATATATATACGCACACACACACACACACACACACACACACACACACTAGGGGGGTACCCCCCTGCTCGCTCCGCTCGCCAACCCCCATTATTTCAGTTGATATTTTGGTAATGTAAGCGACCACACACAACCCCTATATATCAGCTCTACTCAACACTTCAAACCTTTACCTATCACCTTGACCCATAACCTTTTCAACCACCTACATCTACCCATAAACTCCACCGTCTCTCAGCTATTAGCACCTCACTCACATCACCTATAATCTCGACCCATGAGGCCGATTAAATCATAAAATCTACCCTTTACCTATGACTTTCAACTAAAATTATTATTCTCTGAGTATGTTCTCCATCTATCACCCCAATTTATTACGTAACGCTCTACTTATTACACCAACCTTATCTTCTTGACTCTTCACCTATCATTTCCACCTTCCATCTATGGCCTCCAATCACGACCTCTAGCCTCCCACTATTAAGTCTAATCGTGACTCCTAACATTAAACTATTACCTACACCCATAGCTTCGCCTAAAGCTTCGCCTGTCATTTCCAGCTCTAAACCACCTATTAACGATCATTTCCAACCATGAAGTCTATCAACTACCTGTCACCTTCACCGATAACTTCTATCCACTACCGATCATCTACAACCTCGACCCTAGACCCCTGAATATTTTAATCTTCACTTATACCTTGTGACACGGCGGGGCAGGTGGCTGCGGCGGGCGAGGAGAGAGGTACGGCGATGACTCGACGGTGCGTCTCCTGGGGTTTCCGCGCTCGCGCGTGGGCCTTCTCCTCCGCGGTCTGAGCCGAGCTTCGCGTCGTGTCTATTGTTTTCGGGGTGCGGGCGCCTTGACACGACGCGGGTGGGCTCGCTCACAGGTTTCGGGCCTCGGCGGAGACTCTCTTTCTCACAGGTCGTTTGAGCCGGTAAAATAAGTATGGACTTACGACACTCGGGTTCACAAATTAATGGCACTATTTTATTCACATCTCCTGCGCGACAGCGGCTCGGCAGTTACAATTATCGCGTGACACAAACTCACACACACGCTCTTACTCTCGTCTCTACTCCTTCGCTTCCTTCCTCTCGTGCAGCCGTTGTCTCGTGCCCTAGAATCGTCGTGCGCGAATACTAAAACGAGACGCGGTCGTGCGCGGGTGGATGAATGCTGCTAGGTCTATCTCTTCACAAAAACTCTGGATATCCCAAAAACTCGGTAAATTGCTCGTAGCTGTGCTTATGCTCACTGCGTACGTGCGACTGACTCTCCCGGCTCGCGGCTCACTCTCGCGCTATCACACACACACATACGTTGGTTCTGGCGCTCACGTGACTTGCCGCGGTAATTATGGTTTACATTTTCCTTTTCGCTCTATCCGCTTATTTACACTTTTTATTCTTTGCCTACATGATCTCTTTGACAATGATCCTTATTATTTATTCTTATTTCCTTATTTCTATTTATTTCAATACTCTTTATTTTATTTTATCGCGTACAACATTCATAATTTCACTCTCTCTCTCGGCACTGGCGCAATTATTCTTGCATACGCGCATTTCTGTCAGTGTGGAGAAACACGTTGCCTCCACTCCGACCGCCAATATCGGACTCGCATACGCCTGTGGGGCTCGGTAGCCTCTACTCTCTAGCGCTGTTTTATCCGCATCGTGCGGTCTCTCTCGCACCCATACGCTCTTCAGCACACGCCGTGCTGCTCGCGCTCACACATACACATACGCACGCGCTCGCTCTCTACAGTATACGCGGCTCAGCCGCTCGCCGCGCCGCTCGCTGTAGCGTAATGCGCTAGCTGCGTTCGCCGTCGCCTCGTGCTCCTCGGTGGTGTCATGGCAGCGGCTGCGGCCCAGTGGTGCGCCTGCTGGCTCTGCGCGCCACGCGCGGCAGCGTGTGGTAGTCAGCGGCGCTCCCACTCCTCGCGCGCTCTCTCGCTGCTCGACGGCCGTGACGTCACGGCGGCGACTCAGCTGGCTGCTGCTCTTGTGCGCTCTCCCTCTCTCTCCTTCTCTCCTACGGCGCGGCTCAGTGCCGGCGCCTGGCTGTGGCTCAGCTGTTCTCTCCTGTAAACACCCGTTGCGATTAGAGCTTGTTTCTCCGCTCGGTTTCGGGTGTCTGCAGGAGAGTCACCCAGCTCTTACGACGGATTCTCCGTCGCATTCCCCCTTCCAAACCTTCAATGCCCTGCATTGTAAGGTTTTTCAGACTAGGGGTGCTGAGTGCTCTCCCGCTGGGACCCTCCCCAACTGTGAGTTAGTGGTTAGTTGTTGTCTTTTCTCTGTACTCATGCTCCTGGGGTCTACCTGCTGACCTCTCTCTCTCTTCCTCTGTCCCTTTGACATCGGCGTCTTTTCTCCTGTTGTTCCAGGCACCATCGTGGCTAGAGAAGATAAGTGGGGAAGAGAAGAAAAAAAGAAAAGTGTTTTTTTTTGTGTTACCTTCAGTCCTCATTCCTGGGTGGGTTGCCTCCGTTCTCAGGGTGTGCTGGGCCCCCGTCTGGCAGGAAGGCGCGACTCAGTATGGCCTCCCGGAGGTGTCGGGGGAGGTCACGAACCTCCTCCAGAATTCTCCACACTTCCGCGGTGTCACCACTGGTTGTGGTCTCTGACGGGCGGGGGAGGGCCGTGCGGGGCTTCGGCACTGGCTGTGGCTCGGGTGTGTGGGTCACAATGGTGCGGGGCCGGGGCACAGTTCGTGCTTCAGGCGGGCTCGGGCGCCTCCTCTTGGACTGGGGTAGGTCCGATGTGCTGGCCGGAGGTGATGGTGCGGCGGTTGGAGCGACGGAAGGTCCGGCGGTGGCAGCGTCGGGTGTTGGGGCGCCGAAAGCCCGTTGCCGACTCTCCTCCCCAGCTCCTCTCCCAATTCCGCAGCCATCTCGCGGTAGCGGTCGGCGCAGCGAGGGCAGCCGTCCACCTCTACCTCGTTCCTGCCGCAATTGTGGCAGTAGGTCCGGACTCTGGGCCGGGGGCAGTCCAAATGTCCGTGACCACGCTGCCAACAATTGAAGCATGAGTACGGGGGGGATCAAGGGCGGGGTTGTGAGGCAGTGCCCTCGGCCCGTCGAACTCAGCCCGGTCAGTTTGAGGTGCCTCCTCCGGGTCCTCTTCCTTTCTGCGCAGCTGTTGCTCCTCCTGGGGTGCCGCGGCTGTCTCAGGTGCCGGTGGGGATGAGGGGGTGTCAGGGGGTGTCTGGGGCACCACCTTTGGGCGCGCGGGAGCAGGGTGGGGTTCGCTTCGGATCGGGGGGCCTGGTGGCGTGGTCTCGCGTGGGCGGCGGGGCTCCTCAACCGCAGGTAATCTTCCGCGGTCCACTGCACTGGACCTCGTCCTCTGCGCCTCCTGCAGCGAGCTCTCCTCTCTGGCTCGTGTGGTGGCGGGGGAAGGCGCTCGGCAGGCCTGTAGGTCGTAACCGTAAGGGTGCCGTCCTCCACATCCCAGTCCTCCATCCCCTGTCCGCCTTCAAACGCCTGCACCGGTGCGTAAGGGCACCGATACTGGGGCTCCAGGTCCTCCTCGCGAATGGGCACGTCCATTATTCGCGGCTCATCCAACCGCCCGTACGGTTGGGGCCGCGCCTCTCTTTCTCCCTCTACACCGGAGCTTCGCTCTACGGCTGGCGAGCTCGTCTCTCTCGTTACGCCGTAGCTGAGCTCCACGGCCGGCAGACTTACCTCCTTCGTCGTGCCGGAGCTGGGCTCCACGGCCGGCTGGCTGCGCTGCGTCTGCGCTCTTCCCCTCCTCGCTTCGACCTCGCGCTGGACCTCGGTCCAGTCCCATCTGGGTCTGGGTGCCCGCGGGAACTCCTCCCGAGTACCCTCGCCATGGCGCGCGCCCAGCCGTGCCCACACCGAGCTGGCTCCTTGGAGACTATCCCTCGTACCGGGAATAGGCTCTCCGGCCGTGCAGGGGGAGTCTCCGGTGCCAGTCCCGGTATAGAGGGGAAAGCGCTGGCGACGTGCGGAGGGATATCGACGGCTCGGGGGCCTCGTCGCGGCTCCTTGGGCCTTGCTCCCTCTAGGGTGTAATCTCTAATGGGTGGTAGCGGCTCGGGGGTCATCGTCGGGGCGGCGGATTCTTCCGACTCCCGCAGGAGATCGGCTTCTTCCTCCAGAGAGACGCAGCACTGCAGATCTCCCTCCGGGTCATCCGGTCCCACAAAGGCTGCCTCATCATCTGAGGTGTCCTGCCCTAGGGGTGCGGGACGGGTGGCCGGCACTTCCTCACCCTCCATGGCCTCGGCGGTCTCCTGGAGCGGCTCCCTTTCGCGGGCAGCTCGGTGAGCAATCGTCTGTCGGAGGAGCTCCTCCCTCAGATGTTGCTCTTCCTCCATTCCACCGTCGCAGGCGGCACTACGGGGGTTGTAATCACTCATCCTATAATCAATCTTATTTTATTACGGGTTCGCGGATATTCTTAGGACAGCACAGTTTTCCATCACCTTGTTACTTACATGCGTTACTTTACATAAACATCTGGCTCTCACGGCACCTACTAACACTACTTTTTATAAATCACTAACATGGACTTTGGCTATCTTCCGGCCCCTCCCGCCCTCCGTTTCCAGTTCATATACAAGGGGTGATATTTTCTTTATTATTTTGAAGGGGCCCTCGTACTTTGGCGCGAGCTTAACTGCGAAGGGCGCTGCTGCATTCGACAGTGGGTGCACTTTCCATAATATCAAGTCTCCTTCTGAAAACTCTGCAAACTTACGCCCCTTGTAATACGCTCGGCTCTGTCTCTCCCTTTCTCTATCGATGAACTGGGCTACAAGTTCGCGCAGGGCATCTAACTTTTTCATCCTTTCCGACCACTCTTCTGGCTTTCCTACATCCACGCTTGGGCTACCCTCCATCTCCTTCTTCCGTCGTAGGCTCCCTACCGGCGTGGGATGGCGACCGAAATTAAGGAAGGCCGGTGAAGTTCTGAGCGTGGCCTGGTTTGCTGTGTTGATCGCGTGTCTCAGCTCATGTAACCGTTTGTCCCAATCTTGGTGACTCCCCACGTACATCGCGATCATGGTTTTCAGGATTCTATTGATTCTCTCCACCGGGTTGGCTTGGGCGTGATACGGGGAGGTTGTGATATGTACTACCCCGTATTCGGCTAAGGCGGGGGAGAGGGTTTTGTTAACAAATCAGTCCCATTATCGGTCAAGAGATATTCGGGAGTTTCCCATCGAAAGAGAATCAGTTCTTCGAATGCTTGTAATATGGCTTTCCCATCTGCCTTTTTTAGTGGTTTGACCTCGATCCACCGCGAGAAGAGATCTTCGAAGACTAGCAGATATTTGTTTTGGCTTTTGCTCCTGGGAAACTCCATCATGTCGGCTGCTACCACTGTCCAGGGTTCTTCGATTATCCTTCTCCCCATTAATCCCTGGGGCCCCTGTTGGCTAACTTTATACTGCTGACACGAGAGACAGGAGTTTACGTATCGGTATGCGTCCCTATACATGCCTGGCCAGAAATATTCTCGGGCTAGGCGGTCGTACGTTTTGTCGATCCCCATGTGCCCAGAGTTTGCGGCGTCATGGGCAGTCGAAAGTACGCTCTCCTTCTCCTCCTCGGGGACTACAAGCTTCCACCCATCTTCCCCTCGCGTGATAGGCTCTATTATCGGATCTATTTTATACCGATAAAGTCTTCCGTCGATCACCCGCCATTCTGGGAACCTTTTGGGATTTTCTAGGACACCAGCTCTGCGGCGGAGATACCAGCTGTTAACTGTCTCTCCCAGGGCGGCTACCTCAGCTTCAAACATACGCGGTAGGGCAACGGGTACTTGGTGCTCTTTCCTCGGACGGTGTTCAATCGCGAAGTCCCACTGCTATATCTCTGCAACCCATGGGGCTATCTCCCCGTCGGCTCTTTCAAGTTTCTGAGCCATTTGAGCGCGCTGTGGTCGGTAATTACCGTAAAGTAATATCCTTCGACGTACGGTCTCAGTTTCTTAATGGCCCAGATCAAACCTAAGCATTCTCGCTCGGTGGTGGTATAATGTCGCTCCGCCTTGGTTAACATACGACTCACAAACACTATTGGGTGTTCTCCATCGTCAAATTCTTGAGTGAGAACGGCCCCAACCGCGATGTTGCTCGCATCGCACTGTATGCAGAAAGGCTTCGTGAAATCCGGTCTCGCTAATACCAGGGCTGAGGCTAAGGCATTTTTGATACTTTGGAAGGCCTCCTGCTCATCCTCTTCCCATGACCATGTTCGGCTTTTATGGAGTAACGCTGTGAGGGGCGCTTTCAAGTCGGATGCGTCTTTCACGAACTTATCGTACCATCCAAATAAACCCAACAATCGCCGGACTTGTGTAGGTGTTTTAGGTACAGGGTACTGCAATATCGGTGCTATTTTCTCGGGATCAGGGCGTAGCCCTTCTTTGTCGAGGATGTACCCCAGGTACTTAATTTCTCCTACACAGAAGTTACACTTTTTCGGATTGATCGTCATACCTGCGTCTACAAGTACCTTCAACACGTGTTTGGTCAATGTTTATGTTCTTCGACGGACTCTGTGGCTATGACGACATCGTCGAGATACTCAAACACAAATGGGGCTACGGCAGGGCCAAATAGGGCGTCCATGAGACGCTGCAGCGTTGCGGGGGCGTTGCAAAGGCCGAACGCCATTCTGGTGAATTGGAACAACCCCATGCCTGGTACGGTGAAGGCTGTGTACTTCTTGCTATTTTCCTCCATTTTCACTTGAAAATACGCCTGCCGGAGATCTATTTTGCTGAGGTATTTGGCGTTTTGCAACCGATCAAGGATCATCGTCATAGGTGGCAGCGGATAACTGTCCTTCTTGGTCACGGCGTTGATTGCGATGTAATTAACGCAAAATCTCTCCGTACCATCTGGCATCGGCACGAGTACAGGTAGACTGCAAAAGTCACAGGTGGAGTTTTCGATGACGCCTAGTTTCCAAAGTTCCTCTACGGCCGCTTGTATAGCGGCTCATTTTTTTGGGGACTTTCTTATTCACTTTTGACGGATCGGCGTTTCATCCGTGAGTTGGATGTGGTGCTCGGTCTTTGTGGTGAAGCCTAGGACGTCCGGAGAATACTCAGGTAGTATCTCTTTCACGATTCTGTCTATCTCTTGGCGATCTTCTACTTCTAACTCTAATATGCCTGCGCATTCAGCGTAGATTGCAGCTACTGGCTGGTCGCTTCGCCGGTTAAACTCCCTCCACGGTCCTGAATTGGCTCTCCACCAGCCTCTATGGTCTGTGTCTATTCTAAACGTGTCGCTGAAGTCTTTCCCCAACAGTATTGGGCGTTGGACTTCCTGTACGGCTCTGGCCGATATGGTACTGGGAATTCCCTCTAAGTCGAATCGGATATCAAAATATCCCAGGATTGGTGTTCGGGCTCCCGTGACCGTCTGGATGTGGGCTGTTGCATTGCGAAGCCGACTGGCGAGACGCTGAGCTATCTCTGGTCCTACTAACGATACAACTGCTCCCGGGTCGAAGAGCGCCCTGTATTGCTCCCCTGCGAGGATAACTCGTAAGTAATTCCGATTATCAAAGGTGATTCCCGCAATTTCTCCTTCATCCTCCTTCATAGAGCTAGGCACGTCGACAAGGGTGGCGTCGTCCTTCGGCTCGGGGTTATTGGTACTCAGTAAATTTAGTGCTCTCTCTCTATTGTTTCCAGTTGCTCATACTCTTTTTCTTCCTCCGTATCGCTACTATCTTCTTCTAGCCACGTCGCAGCCTCGATTATTTCGATTTCGTCCATGTCGAAATCGTCGTTGAAATTGTCCAACACTGATACTCTCTTCAGCTGCTCTTGCATTGCTTCGTCGTCTTCCATGGCGTTCTTCCGGGTTTCTCCTGAATCCCTCGCCCAAGTCAGGCGATCTGTGGCTGCCTTTCCTGGTGTTTCTTTCTCTTTGTGCGCCGTGGCTCGGCTCAGGCTCGTGGGTGGTGCACACAAGTATCTCTGATTCAACTCCAAGTTTTTCTCCTCAACTCTTTTTCTCCATACTTCCAAGTTGAGTTTTATATAACTCCTATAACTCCTCCGCACTCAAGTTTTTTGATATCTCGGGTTCTCTCTCTGGCTCAGATTTCTCGGATTTCTCAGATTTCTCAGTTTTCTCTCGAACTCGGATTTCTCGGATTTTCTCTCTAACTCGGATATTTTCCTCGTAGCGTTGCTACTCCCCAGAGACTCAACCGGCGTCCCGTTTGGCGTGGCTTCCGCAATCTTTTCTACTCGGATTTCTGATTTCCTCAGTTGCGCCGTGACTTCCCTATCCTCGGCTAGAGAGTTCGGCTTATCTGCGGCACTCTCTTGCTTAAAACTAGTTTTCTTTCTCTGCTCTCCTCTTATTTCCAGGAATTTTTCAATACCTTGTGCTTTGTGCTCTTCTTTTCCATTGCGGTTGTTGCCTGTTTGGTTATGTTTTTCCGGTTTTTCTTCACTTGAGGTAGTGGTGAAATAGGCTCCTATCCCTTGATTTTGTTTGTCTACCGCTAGCTTTAGGTTAGAACTTCCAATCCTCGGTATTGATACTCTCGGCTGTGGCTTTTTCGGTGTTGCATCTGCTTGACTCTGTTTTAGTGGCAGCATGCCACTCTCTCCCCCTTCCAAGACTGACGTCCGGACAGGAAAGTCAGTCTTTTTCTCCTCCAAACGCCCTAACGTGGGAGTTGGCTCCAAAGGGGGTTTGATGACTGCGGTTGTGTGGTTTGTTGTGCCTGTGGGGGTCGCTGTAGTTGTGGTTGTTGCTGAAGTGGGGCTTGTGGTGGTGGCAGGGAAGTCAGCGGCCCCTGTGCTGCTACCGCCTGCGCGTTTCCCAAACCGTTTCTGATTTGAGCGCACACCGGCGTTTGGCAAGTTTGGAATCTTGCACCTTTGTTTCCGCAAACCTGGCAAGTCGGCTCTGGCCTTACCGGACAATTTTTCAACTGTTGTCCCATCTGTTTGCAGTAGAAGCACTGAGTTAGGTGACAGTTAGCTGCACAATGTACGGCACCTACATAGTCGGCTTGGTTGCCTGCTCTAGCGTTGGGCGTTTGTGTCGGTGGCGCTGTGTTTAGCGGTGGTGTGCGCTGTAGAGGTTGTTGGTAGTTTCCTGTGTAAGTTGCCTGCGCTGCATAGACAGGTTCTGCTGGCGGTAGTTGTGGTGGTGATGGTGGGGTGTTTGCGGGTGGTTGGCCCGTTTGTGATGGAGGTGGTTGCTGTGTCGGCACTTTGTTCTTTTTCCTCTTCTTCCCTTGGTTGGGTGGCGTTGAGCTTGCGTCTGCAGCGGCTACCTCATCTACTTCCTCCACTGCTGCCACCTTAGGCTTGGCCGCCGGTGTCCAGGGTACGGCAGGAAAACGAGATTTCTCCATCGGTGGGGGTGGTGTATATCTTATATCTTCCTCTACTTGCTCTTCATACCTACGGCCGTATTTCTTCAAATCATGATACGTTTCGATGTGTTTGTTCTTCAGTGCCCTTCTGTATTCGGGTCTCAGTCCTTTTATAAGGAGTTTGATCTGCTTCCTGGTCCTTTATCTGAAGCTTGTAATATATGCATCGAGTTTCTCTCCTTTGCCCTGTGTTCTCTTGTATAGTTCGTCCATTATGTCATTCGACGACATTGTCTTACAGTATCTTTGTCTGAAAGCTTCTTCGAAATCTTGCCAGTTGCGGAAATCCTCTTTCTCCGTTTTGTACCACAGTGCGGCTCGGCCTGCCAGAGTGTACGAGATGATTTCTATCATCTGTCAGCTGTTTTGTCCTGTGCTCGTTTTTATATCTGTAAGCTTCGATATATATTCCTCTGCGTTGTCTCGGGCTTCGGCTGCAAACTTTACGTCGTAGATCTTCAGGATTTGGTGTTTTGAGGCATACTGTGTAAGGTTATTTATTGTATCTGTTTCTGCTTCCCGACTTCTACTGGTTTCACTTCCTCGGCGTCGTTTCTGGTTACTACGGGTTCTACGTCTTGGTGTCCTACGGCTTGGCGAGGGACTATAATCTGAGTCACTGGTTTCTGATGATTCGATGCTTGATGAGCTACTCGAGCTTTTTCTCCTCCGCCGATCGCGTCTTCCGCGTTCGCTTCTACGACTTCTGTCTGTGGTGTGATTTTGCCTTTTGCGTCTTTTACCAGCTGATGCTCTTTCGTTTTCACTGTCGCTGGATTTCTCTTGGTCAACGTTGTATACGGGGGCGGGCGGTGTTTGTGTTTGTGGCTGCCGTTGAAATTGCTCAGTGAAGTAGGGGTTTGGGTAGGTGTGCTCCAGGACATGTCTGTTTCCTCCCCTTTTAGATTCGATTCCCCTCGTTCGTGAGCCTGGGTTCGTAGGAAGGCTCGTGCGAGGTCTTGGGTTTGTTGAGGGAGGAGCATCTCGTACGGGGTCTGCCCAATCCTTTCCTTGGCCGTAGTCGATCGCCACGTTATTCTGTCCGCTCTCCTGTCGTTCATTGTTGACTGGGAAGTCGTAATTCCGATTCTGCATTGCACGGCTTCGGCTGCCCATTCATTTGTCTCGGTGTGCTATTCCGATAATCTTTTGGTGAATTCCACTGATATATGCTGTATTGTGTTTCGTCTGCTAAAGCGTTGTCTTCTGCGGGTAAATTACTGTTCAGGCTAGGAATTTTTGGGATCGCTCCCGTTGATCTCGGAGTTGTATGAGTTGCTGCAGTTGATGGAGTTGCCATGGTATGTGTCTCAGGTCCTTGGAAGGATCCTGTTGAGTTGGTTTTTACCGGCACGTCCATAAATTGCTGTACTTCATGCGACTGTTGCACTCTGTACGGGAGTCCTTGTTCATTTCCCTGCATCACGTTGGTTACTCTGTGGATCTGACGTTTGCTGTGGCAGGTTAGTTGTTGTTACTCCCGGACACTGGTATTGCTTGTGTTGTATTTTTCCGCAGTACTGTTTTCGGTGGGAGTAACATGTCGTCCATTGTGCTCGGTGGCACGCGACCATATTCATCCCACTCGTACCATGGGGCTTGGGCTACTTGGCTTTCTCTGATTCTCAAGCGTAATAGTCTGTCTTTGAGAAGATCCACAGATCCTATACTGCTCACTCGATCGCTCACCAATTGTTCGAAAACATCCGTCTGTGTCATTCTTTCGATGTCTCTGTGCAGGTGTCTGACACGCCTGTCTTTGCGCAATTCTTGCATTATTTGATAATGATTCTGCCTCTCATCCATTGTCAATACTAGTATCTTCTGTTTCGGAGTGATTATTTGTTATCTAATCTTCAAAATTATGTCTTCGTCTGATCTCTGACTGGTGTTAAGGGAGAATTTCTCAACCTTGGCTATGGCTGTCTCTAGCTGATTCCCAAATCCCTAATTGACCAACCACTTACAACTTTCACCCATAACGTTCACAACCACTTACCACCTTCAATCCTAGTTTCTAACGAACACCTATTCCCTGCAATTATCTCCTCGTTTTTTACTTATCACTTATACCTTACACTTATAACTCCAACCGTGAACCACACACACTCCATTGCTACAGTCATAACCACTACCCTTTACGCATAATCTGCAAATATGTTCACACTTTCTGCCTAGACCTATCACCTCCACACATGAATTCCACGCACCACCTAGCATCTTTACTCGTAACCTCAAACCGCACCACCTATAATGTCGACTAATGAAGCGTACCGACTGATTAGCACCTCCACTGTCCATCTGTTACTGGCAATCCAGTTCTGCTACTCAGAGTGTCACTTTCCCCTTCGACTTATGACTCCAATCATGACTTCTGACCTCCACCTATCACCCATGATTTTCAGCCTCCATCTATCGCATCTAGCCATGAACTTCCGATCAACTGATTATCCTACACGGCCTCTACTCAACACCTCTATCATCCATCTATTGCATTCAATCATGTCCTTCTTCTCCAGCTATCCCTACAACGTCCATTTATAAATACAATTGCGATCTCCACCCGCTACACATAATCTCTACCTATCTCCTACATCTATGACTTTCTGATTACAGTTATCACTATCTCTGATCATGTCTTCCGACTCCAATTATAATCTACACATCCCGCTTATGATACTAACCATAATTTTCACAACCAAACCTTTCACTTATGACTTCAATCGCGACCATTACTCAACCTATCCCTACACCGTCCACTTATTACTACAGTTATTAACGACCACCCTTCACACTCTCCTCGACCCATGAAGCTGACCTAGGGGGGGGGGGCGGAGGGTGGCCAAACGAGATGGGGGGCGAGGGAGGCAAAGCGTATAAAAATAACCAAACTTATGAAACATTTCTTGGTTCTTTTGAGGGGGGGCTGAGGGGGCTAGTGAGGCGGGGCTAAATTCCAGCGCTGCGCAAAACAAATATATAATATTCTAAGGAATAAGGGGGGGTAGAGGGGGCGGGAGGGGGCGATGAGGGGGGCTCCTATAATTCTACCTCACTATAACTCTGGGAATTTGTTCTAGAGGTTGTCACGAGTTACTCCAAATTTTAGCAGATTTTTTGAATGGATTGTCTCAGAGTTACAGGGGGTCAAAGTTGATAAAATTAGTTTTTTTTGCATTTTGTGCTGATTTTCAAAAATTCATAGCTCCTCAGGGAAGCATTTATCACTATAGGGACATATAACAATTTTTTCTTAAAATTTTCTCAATTTTCAAAAAAAAAAAATACATTTGAAAACACACACACACACACACACACACACACACACACACATATATATATATTACAAGTCATATATGTAATTTAAACTTTGAAATTCAAAATCTTCAAGGTACGACCCATCAGATCCCAACCAAAATTTTTGTAAAGTTTGTTTATTTTAGTAGAAAAGTTTCTACGTATGTCCCAACCCATCACACTTGCTCTATTTTTTGCTAAAAATAAAGTTATTACTCATATTTTGCTCCATTTGGCAAATAATGATCTACTTCCGACTTTATAATTATAAATTCATCTGAATTAATTAAAGTATGTCTAGTAGATATATATATAAAATACATAATGAGGTGATATTTCTGAATGTAATAGATAATAATTCTATATGTTGTGACGGTCAGCCGTCAGCCCCAGCTCGCCTGGACACCACCGGAGCCGTGCTAATGAAAAAAGCATACGCTAAGACCCGGTGGTGTTTGCAGGTAAACCGAGCAGAGATGAGAGCGAGAGAGAGTGAGAAAACACAGCCGGAGCAGCAGAGCAGAGCAGCGCCACGAACAGCTGAGCAGAAGCCACGCTCAGCGCGAAGCATGCGCGGCGCCGCACGAGACAGAGAGAGAGAGAGAAGTACCACGCGCGCCACAGCGAGAGAGCGGCAGAGAGAGGCAAGCCGCACGAGAGCGAGAGAGAACGAAGATAGCGGCGACGGCTGAGAGCGCAGCACGGCGAGCGAAGCCACGAGGCGTACGCGCGCGAGCGACCGCCGCCATGTTGGCGAGCGCTGTAGAGAGAATAAGAGCGAGCGAGAGCGAGATAGACAGAGACGGAGAATATGTGATGTGAGCGTAGAAAGTGGAGGCACGCGACGAGCCTCGAACGTTATTGGCGACGGGTGGAGGGCTGCGGCTCGATCCACAGCGGTACGCGAGCGAAATATTATAGAGAAAAATTGTAAGAGGAAAATCAGGCGGAAAATGTATGATTGAATGCGACGACAGCCAGACAGAGCGAACTAACGAATTCGAATTTCGCGCGCGAGGATATTTATTAGTAAGAGGGCGCTAGGACAGAAATGTGCTATATCAGGCTGTCACGTGATATCGCGTGAGTAAGAAAGGACAGCCAGAAAATACATGCGCGAGAAAGAGACAGAGAGAGACGCCGCGGTCGCAACGGCCGCGCAACAGGTAGAACGAGTAGTATCCAGTGAGCAGCAGGCAAAACTAGACGCACTCCAGGACAACATATTTTCCCTCCGCATTCTCCACGACATAACCTCCAGCGTTATACTGTCGAGGATCGCTCCGCGAAGTAATTCTGCGCCGCGCGACATTTCAGGGAACGAGACATCACCCGGACGAGAGGACGAGCAGTCATCGTACTTTACAGCCAGGTAGACACTTATCATTTCAAAGTGCGCGTTCCCCGCGTCGGCCGGACTTACCGCCAGAGCGTGCCTCCCGCACGCGAGCCCCTTTTACATTTTCTTATTTATTCAATAAATGCCAGGCCGTCCACTTTAATACTGTGCGTGTTTATTTAACGAGCCCCTGCCTATCCTTCTTCCTAAAAATTCGCGGCCGCGAGATTAAGTCTGTGCACCGCTGAGCAGCCGGCAAAGCGGTTGGTGAACCGGGCGTCCAACAATTAATTAAATACGGTTCATCCGGCAGCCCGATAACAGGGCGCGATCACGTTGTGGAGCTCTCGACGGCCTCCCCGAGAGAGCAATAAAAACCACAACGTCACAATGTATACCGTCTAAAATCTGGATTAATTGTTAATACATAAAATAGTACTTACAGTCATAGACGTGTGAGGTCATTTTAACTTGTTTTCCTGGACCAACTTATTTGAATCACCTGTAACAATCAAAGAATAATTTATTTTAACACAAAGAATCGTGTTCTTTAATTTAAAGTTAATTGAATTAAAAATAATAAAAGTATAAATATCTGATGTTCAATGAGTCATTCACAGTATCTTCATATATACATGACTTTTGTCCAAGTGGACTTTTACACTTTAAACTTTCTCCAGGATACAGCTCAGACACTGTTGCACACGCGGAGTACGAGTTTTCGCGGAACCTCATACACGCCGGGACCAATAATTTATAATGAAATATACTGTTTAAAAAGCACTTAAACCCTCTAAAACTCGTACTTGCGTGTGTAACAATGTCTGAGCTGTAGCCTAGAGTTTAAAGTGTAAAAGTCCACTTGGATAAAAGTCATGTGTATATGAAGATACTGTGAATGACTGATTGAACATCGGATATGTATACTTTTATTATTTTTAATTCAATTAACTTTAAATTAAAGAACATGATTCTTTGTGTTAAAATAAATTATTTTTTGTTTGTTACAGGTGATTCAAATAAATTGGTCCGGGAAAACAAGTTAATATCACCTCACATGTCTATGACTCTAAGAACTATTTTATAAATTAACTATTAATCTAGATTTTAGACGCTATACATATAGAATTATTATCTATTACATTCAGAAATATCACCTCATTATGTATTATATATATCTACTATACATACTATAATTAATTCAGAAATTTATAATTATAAAGGCGGAAGTAGATCATTATTTGCCAAATCTAGCAAAATATGAGTTATAACTTTATTTTTAGCAAGAAATAGAGCAAGTCTGATGGGTTAGGACATACGTAGAAACTTTTCTACTAAAATAAGCAATCTTTACAAAAATTTTGGTTGGGATCCGATGGGTCGTACCTTTAGATGTAAATTTAAGTTTAAATTACACATATGACTTGTAATACATATATATATATATGATTTCAAAAGTTTTTTTTTGAAAAATTGAGAAAATTTTAAGAAAAAATTGTTATATGTCCCTATAGTGATAAATGCTTCCCTGAGGAGCTATGAATTTTTGAAAATCAGCACAAAATGCAAAAAAAAACTAATTTTATCAACTTTGACCCCCTGTAACTCTAAGACAATTAATTCAAAAAATCTGAAAAAGTTTGCAGTAACTCGTGGCAACCTCTAGAACAATTCCCAGAGTTATAGTGAGGTCTATTTTTCGGCCGCTCGATCTCACAGAGAATCACCCATATATATACCACGATATATATATATATATTGTGACGAGTATCGTCACGCCGCATGCTGATTTATTGAATAATATGTTTTATTTTATATACATTTGCATGTAAACCTTTTCAGATGTTCCCGCGCACCAGAGCTGTAGGAGAGTTGATGTATTGTTGAACGCGTCGCCTGGTAAGAGAGCGCGCGTGAGAGAGAAGCTTCTGGCGTCACGTTAGGTTAGGCGTTAGATTCGATTTAGCTATCGAGCGCGCAGGTTGTATCCTAAGCGAAAGAGAGCGTCCATTTACAATTAACAACCGATTTATATTATTTATGGTCGTACGAATTGCGTCTACGCGGGTGCGGATAAAGTGCATTGTACGGTTGCGGTTGTATAACATTGGATAGGCACCTGGATCATAGCGAGACCGCATTTTAATCGATTTTCGTGCGAGCGTACTTTGCTGATTTGTAAGTACCAGCTCTTTTCTCTCACTCTCACCAGCACGTTTACCATCATTAGCTCTCTCCCGACTGTGATTCTGTGTGCTAAGTAAGCACCATTGTACATATTTATTGTTTACACCATTATATCTTTTGAGTTCAATATACGCAATAGCCTTTTACCGAATCGTACGCGCGTTTCATTTAATAGTTTTCCGTATTTGACCGGTTCTCCTTTTTCTAAAACCCACGGAGAATTGAAGTAGAAGAATCTACATTTAACGAGGACAATCCCCGTTACATTGGCGCCCATCAGTGGTTAGATTTAGCTGGAGCAGGGAATATTTGAATTTTGTAGGAAAAACTAAGTGCGAAATCGCGAGTGTTCGTTGTAAGCGGATAAGTGTGCGGAGATATACATTGCGTGTATAGTGTAGCGAGCGAGCGCGAACGTTGCCGAGTGTTTACATCGCGCGGCTAGACTTGTCGTCCGCGAACGTAAACATTGCGCACTTCCAGCTACCGAAAATTTTAGCATTGGCTGAAATATTATTTCGGGAAATAAGTTTTATTTTCTGGTCGCGTGATTTATATGTTCGATGTCTGCGATTAATCAGTATAGGTAATTACTGGATTAATAGTTGAATAGCGAATCGAATTTCAGATTGCAATTATACTAGGGGAATAATTTTTTGAATATTATTGATTGAACAGTTGAGTATAAATAATGGTTTTTCCCCATTGATATTAAATATTATTTTTATTATTTATATTATTTGATATAATTGTAGTCAAATCGATTGGTTAATTTTTTTATTTTATATACTGTGTGTGATAGCGTTATTTTGGCGTTGCTAACAGCTATATAGCATACGCGCTCAGCTGATTGTATGTGTGCGTGTATCAGTGTATCACCGAGGTAGGGTTAGATACAGGTATACTGTACAGAGCGTATCGCAACGGCGAAGCGTTGATTTACCGACAGTGTAGATAACAATTTCTATTTGAATTTTGTTTTGAAATTGAACTTTATTTTTCGGTGTAAGTTTATTGAATTTAAATTGAGGTTTTTGACGAAATATTTTATTTTATTTTGGTTGTTCGTGATACAATTTAAGCGAAATTTTTTTCAATTTAAATTTTGGTAAAACAGTAAAATCTTAATTCGAGTACAGCTCGGTAATAAAATTTTTTGGTTGTTGTAAATTTTATTTTGGAATTTTCTTTCGAATCGGAAAATTTTCTTTTGAATTCTTTTTTCCTGTTTCTGGTTGTAGTTTGGTTGGTAAATTACATAAGTGTAATTTAAAATTGCACAGAATTTCGAACGAAGGAGACTGTGACTGAATTAAGAGCGAATTAAGAGACACGCGGAATAGTTTTTTTCAATTATTTAAATTTTGGTCATTATTAGTTTATTTCTTTCGTAATTTGTCTCTTGTATATTTTTTGATTTCGACGGAAAAAATTTGTTTAAGTTAGCGGGATCGTATTCAAATTTTGAAAATGGCAATGCGCGTGAATATTTTTGAAGAAGCGGATCAAGAAATTGAGAGATGGGCAATGTCCTTGTCAGAGGATAGACTAAATGATTTATTGCAGAGATTTGAATTGGTAATTGACACGAGTAGATACAGTAATGTTGGTAGGTTAATTAGGCATTTGCGTGGTGATTACACTGCGTATGATTTTGTTGTGACGAATGAGCCTAGCGATATGGCGATGTCGAGAAGAGACGCAACTTTTCAGAAGATTATTTTGAGAGAAGAAAATTTATCAAATGAGACGAAGTCAACGACATGGCTACGATTGAGGTTACCGACGACGTTAGAATCAGAAGCATCAGTTTTAGATGATAATGAAGAGCAAGATGAAGAGAAGTTAAATGACATTTTCCAGATGTCTCAGGAATAATGATCTAGAGTCGACCAGAGTTTTTAGTGAAGAAGAAGTTGACGTTTCAGGAGTACATCCTATTGTTACAGTAACGGATGTGCATACGGAAGCTGAAGAAATTGTAGATCTTCAACAGCGAAACGCTTGCACTAATATTGGTGTCGATAAAGATCAAGCTGACTTAGAAGATAAAAAAGCAGATCAAGATAATCAGGATGAAGTGAAAGCAAAAATGCGACAAGAATTAGCTGAACAGCGCGAGTTGGCCAAAACCTCAGAGGCCAGATGGAATGCGTATGCTGTTGGAATGGAAAAATCCATGGTGGAACTGACTAGTTATTATTGCAAATTGACAGAAGAAGTAGAGCAGATTCGTGTTCAATTTCGAGAGACGTTTGTTGTACATAGAGAACCGGATGCTCATAGTACTGAGATAAATTCTAATGTGACAAAATTTGTATCCGGTCAAGTGACAAAGAAGACTGGAACGGGCAGATTACCATCTCAAGGCGAACCCCAAGGTGTGTCTCGGGGGGAAGGCCAATCAGCTGCTTCGACGAGTAAGGCAGTTGGTGAATATTCGTCCACGTCGAGACCAACGTATCGTGACGTTGGAAAAATTGCTCGTGAGTGGAAAACCCAGTTTGATGGTGGTAAAGATAGCTGCATCGAAGAATTTATTCAAAGAATGAATGAGTGTCGAGCATCATCGCATCTAGATGATACGGATTCATTGAATGCGTTACTCCATGTTATGACGGACGGAGCTCTAATTTGGTGTCTGCAAATGCGGCAGACGTGGAAAACTTGGAAAGATTTTTGCAGTGAAGCTAGGCAAAGCTACGGTATGGACCAAGATATCCAGATGAAGTTGTTAGCGGAAGTGCAAGCGCGTACACAAGGAGGAGATGAGCCAGTACGTGATCACATCATGGCGATGCTAGCGATCATGAGTAGGTTGGACGATCCGCCGGAGGTTGCTGTTCAGCTGAAAATGATTTACGACAATATGCTAGCCGGAATTAGAATGCAAATTCCACAGGCACAGGTGAAGAATATCGGAGATCTTATTACATTAGCTAGGAATGCTGAGAAGCTAATTCATGATAAGCATCATTATAAGCCTCCTCCTTCACCTAACAGATGTTTATTGCCGAAATTGACCTATAAAGGAACATATGTCAAGAATGTTGGGGAGAAGACGAAGAGCGTAACTGCTGTTTCGTCAGTAGCAGAACCTGCTGATTGACGTGAAGCTGTAAGGTCGTTGCAGGAGGTTATTGCTGAGTTAAGGTTACCCCCAGCTGCCAATTCAAGAGGTCGTGGAGGAAAGAAATCTAATTTCAAAGGAGCGAAGTCGCAGATCCAGACTACGACTACAGTATCTGACAGCACATCGGAGAAAATAAATGCTGTTTCAGAAGAAAAGAAAAGTGCTCCTAGACAGTCACGAAGTGAGCATAATAAAGATCAGGACTCCTGGGGTCCTTGTAAACCATTTGTGAGGTGTTATGGCTAGGGATGGTCTCGACACACCACGAAAACTTGTCCGGAGTGCTCGCAGAAGAAGAACTCTGGGAATAAATTGTCTGAAGGTAAAAAGACTTCAGAAAACTCGGGAAACGAGAATGGGAGCAAGTAGTTCAGGCCCCTACTTCTCCTATGGTTTTGGCGGCCTCCCAAGACGCAAGTCAGGCTACTGAAGAAACAGTGATGCCTATTACAGTATTTGACTCATCCAATGTTAACTGCAGTCGCTGGTGGATGCCAGTGGATATTGGGGATTTTCATTTACGAGCACTTTGTGACTTGGGAACTGCGCCTACTGCTTTAGGTCCGGTTGGATTACAGATAGCGTCAGCGCTGAAAAAAGCTATTGTTCCTTATATTGGATTAGGTGCGAAACTCGCTGATGGACAGCTTGTGCCGATTTACGGTTATGTTCAATTGCCGTTCACAGTGTTGAATCAGTCGCGAATTTTAAATGTTATGGTTTCAAGTGCACTCGATTCCGAATGTATACTCGGAACAGATTTTATGCGAGCATTTAACGCGATTCTGTTACCTAGAGAGAATAGATTACAAATAGAAGGTGTCACCGAATCAGTTCCTCTAGAGATTTCTGCTCTCTCAGAAGGAGTAGCAAGCGCTCTCGCAGCCATCGGTTTGGCCGATGTTACCTCAGAACAGCGAAAACGCCTACAAGAGCTGTTAGGCAGTTGGCTTCCAGCTGGGGAAGTACCGTTGGGGTGTACACATCTGATCCAGCACAGTATTGATGTGGGGTCTGCGAGACCAATTAAACAACGTTATTATCCAGTGTCAAAGAAGAATGAGGAAGAGATGCATGCTCAAGTGCTAAAAATGTTAGACGCGGGAATTATACGCCGTTCTAACAGCAGCTGGTCAAGCCCCGTAGTCATGGTCCGCAAATCGGATGGTACCTACCGATTCTGCGTTGACTATCGGAAGCTTAATGCTGTTACAACCGCGAGCGCGTATCCGTTGCCATACATGGATACCATTTTGAGTAAGCTTCAGAAGGCGAGATATATTTCTACCATTGACCTCAGTGCAGCATACCACCAGATACCAATGAAGGAAGAAGATATTCCTTTAACGGCATTCACAGTATCTGGGTTGGGTTTGTGTGAATTCACTCGTCTACCTTATGGTGTAGTAGGCGGGCCTGCAACTTTTCAAACGCTGAGTGACCGGCTCATTGAACCTGAATTGGAGCCGTACGCCTTTTCCTATTTGGATGACATTATAATCACAACCGAGACTTTCGACGAGCATCTGCATTGGTTAGATGTAGTTTTGAAGCGAATCGCGGAAGCTGGGTTGATGATTAACCGAGGTAAGAGTAAGTTTTCCTGTGACGAAGTTAAATACTTAGGCGTCATTGTGAATCCTGAGGGATTTCGTTCAGAACCTCGGAAAGTTGCACCGATTCTGAAGTATCCGCTTCCGAATACTCTGACCAAATTGAAGAGATTCATGGGAATGGTTTCCTGCTACCGGAAGTTTTTGGATCGGTTGAGCGATGACGCGGAGCCATTGAATCTAGTGCTACGTGGCAATGCAAAATTCACTTGGAGTGTAAAGCAACAGGACGCGTTTGAACAAGTCAAAACGATACTTGCGACAGCGCCTGTGTTACACAGACCATCGTTTGATCATCAATTTGTTATCAAAACTGATGCGAGCGACAGCGGCATTGGTGCGGTACTCATGCAAGAGATAGATGAAAAAGATTACGTCTTGTCTTATGCGAGTCGCACATTAACCTCTGCGGAGCGTAATTATTCAGTCACCGAGAGGGAATGTCTTGCCGTTCTCTGGGCAATTAAGAAATTTCGTGCATATGTAGAGGGCTATCATTTTAAGGTAGTTACAGACCACTCAAGTTTAAAATGGCTTTGTAATCTACGTAACCCTAACGGTCGATTAGCTCGATGGGCATTGGAGTTGCAGTCATATGACTATGAGATTGAATATCGATCTGGCAAGGAGAATTATGTCCCAGATGCGTTATCGCGGATGTTTGAAGAAGATGATTTAGACGAACAACAAATTGCTTCTTTAAAAGATGTTCAAGAAACTATTACCGATCAGTGGTATATACAGATGTATCAGCAAACTTTAGAAAAGCCTCACGAATTTCCAGATTGGAAGATTGTTGCTGGTAAATTGTATCATTACAAGCCTGATCCAACTCTAGAAGACGTTCTAGAAGATATGGATGCTTGGAAGCTGGTCGTGTCCAGAGATAAGACACCGCAGATACTTCGCGAATCGCATTGCGAGCCCACGTCCGGACATTTGGGTCGTTGTAAGACGTATGAGCGAGTCGCGCGATATTTTTACTGGAAGAAGATGTATAAAGATGTTCAAAGATTTGTTAAGACATGCACTATCTGTCAAGAGTGTAAAATGGAACAGCTGTTACCTGCTGGTACCATGAAAAATAAGAAACTGGTTGGTCCATGGAAAGTTGTAGCCGGTGATATGATGGGTCCATTTCCTAGATCTAAGAATGGATATACCTATTTGTTGATCCTGTTAGATGTTTTTACGCGGTGGATTGAAGTGATACCTTTGCGTAAAGCTGATGGTATTAGTATTAAAAATGCTTTGAAGGAGCGTGTATTTTTGAGGTTTGGTACTCCGGAAATATTTCTGTCAGATAATGGTACGGAATTTCGTAACAAGGTTATGAAAAAGTTTTTGACAGAAAGCAACGTTGAGCATGAAATGATTTCGCCATATCACGCACAGGCGAATCCGGTTGAGCGTGTAAACCGAACGTTCAAAACGATGATCACTGCTTTTATTGAGGAGGAGCACAAGCTCTGGGATAAGTATTTGCCCGAGTTAACTTTTTCATACAATACATCTGTGCAAGAGTCTACAGGAGTTAGTCCAGCTTTCCAAAACATGGGAAGAAACCCTGCGCCACCGCTTAGTACCAGGCGAAAAGAAGAAAAAGCTGTAAGAGAAGAAGCTCAAAAGCTTGCTGTGAAGAACTGGGAAGAGCGGATGTTAGATTATTTGATTTGCAATTAGATGTTGAGAAGAATATTGAACGTGCATCGCAGAAGCAAGCACGATATTATAACACGAAACGCAAACAAGTTACATTTAATATCGATGACTTGGTTTGGAAGCGTAATCGTATTTTATCGTCTGCTATTCAAGGTATTAATGCTAAACTTGCACCTAAATTTGCTGGTCCATTTAAGATTACTGCTAGAATTGGACATGATATTTATTCAATGATTAATGAGCAAGGAGAATGCTTTGAGAAGATACATGTTGTCGACATCAAACCGTATGTTCAGGAGAAGATCCTGCGTTTGCTGAAGATCAAGGTGAAGGTGAAAACTCTGTTGATGCTTCTGATGAAGAAGACGGTGATCCTGTAGAAGAAGACGTTTCAACCACCAAGGAAGCGACCGTTAGCGAGAAGAATGAATTTGAGGGGCGAAATATAGCGCTGGGTGAAAACGTGGATGTTCCACGTAAGCGAGGTAGGTCGCGTAAAATCCGAATCGTCTTTTAACGTGATACGAGGGCTCCTGGGGGGGAGGAGGCGACTCTCGCAGAGTCTGACGCGGCAGAAGCTGAAAACGGAAATTCACCGGTGATTAATGCGAAACGCGGTCGACCGAAGGGTTCTAGAAAACAGGGAGAACCGCAAGTTGAATTGTCTCCGAGACGTACACGATCGAATAGGGTGAATGTTTAGGATAGAGTAGGGTAATAGGTTGGAGAATTCCCTGATTTTGGCTGACAACAACCATCATTTATTCAGGACCATGAGTGACAGCAATAACTCGACAGCCTCGGTAGGCTGGAAGTGCGAGTTCGCTCAAACCTTAGGGTTTAAGTTGCTGAATATACTTTTGTAAAAAAGAAAGCTAATGGTGTTAATTTATTTATCCCTTATCAAAAGTTTAATTTGTTTTTTTTCTTGCAATGAAGTTTGTTTTTTTGCATGAGTTTGTTTTGAAACGATTTATTTTGAAATTTTATTTTCTTTTGTTTTGATTTTGCAAAGAAATGCTTTATTATTTTATGATTTTGGTCGTTTTTGCATGCTGGTGAGAGCATTGGAGAGTTGGTATGCTGTAAAATCTACCCAGCGTCTGGAAGGGGGGCATGTGACGAGTATCGTCACGCCGCATACTAATTTATTGAATAATATGTTTTATTTTATATTCATTTGCATGTAAGCCTTTTCAGATGTTCCCGCGCACCAGAGCTGTACGAGAGTTGATGTATTGTTGAACGCGTCGCCTGGTGAGAGAGCGCGCGTGAGAGAGAAGCTTCTGGCGTCACGTTAGGTTAGGCGTTAGATTCGATTTAGCTATCGAGCGCGCAGACTGTATCCTAAGTGAAAGAGAGCGTCCATTTACAATTAACAACCGATTTATATTATTTATGGTCGTACGAATTGCGTCTACGCGGGTGCGGATAAAGTGCATTGTACGGTTGCGGTTGTGTAACATTGGATAGGCACCTGGATCATAGCGAGACCGCATTTTAATCGATCTTCGTGCTAGCGTACTTTGCTGATTTGTAAGTACCAGCTTTTCTCTCTCACTCTCACCAGCGCGTTTACCATCATTAGCTCTCTCCCGACTGTGATTCTGTGTGCTAAGTAAGCACCATTGTACATATTTATTGTTTACACCATTATATCTTTTGAGTTCAATATACGCAATAGCCTTTTACCGAAACGTACGCGTGTTTCATTTAACAGTTTTCCGTATTTGCCCTGTTCTTCTTTTTCTAAAACCCACGGAGAATTAAAGTAGAAGAATCTACATTTAACGCGGACAATCCCACGGAGAATTAAAGTAGAAGAATCTACATTTAACGCGGACAATATTACATATATATATATATATATATATATGTAATATTATTGTATTCTAATAGCGTTTATTTCATAATACTTTCATTATGTACGAGCTCTGCCCGAGCCCTCTGTAAAGCAGCAGCGGCTGCTACCGAAAAATTCAAGAATATCCCATCCCGTAACAGACCCCTTTGGAAGACCAATCCCTCCTCTGCGCGGGCTCAACGCCCCGCTGGCATCCCCGTGATTCTTAATCACCCGACATTCTCCAATCCTGAAACCAAGACCTAGCGTAGCAGTTCTCGGCCGAGCCATCAGTTTTGTTTTCACATTTTTTAAATAATTTTTTACGATCGCGAGGTCGCATTGACCGCCGCGCATCGGACGTGTCACGTACGAGCAAAAGCTCAGGTGACCAGTCGGCCCGATAGCCGGAGCTGCCGCTACACCAGACGCAGCGTCAGCAGAGAACAAGCCGGCCGAGAGCTTCCCACGGCCAAGAAGTGCAAGCTTGCACCTTGGCCGCGTGACTGCGAGTCTACGAGCCGCAGCTCGGAGACGACGCAGGCAGACCACCGGCGACCGCGAACAAGGGCAGAGCTTCTCTCTAGTAAGCTCAATAAACAATATACGCAACGTACACACCTGTCTCGTGTCCTTCGCGCACTCCCACCTACGCGTTTGTTACAAGGTATAAGATAATGAATATCTGAACAAAGTATTGGAAAGTTCTGGTTTTCAGCTTTAAGTGTCCGAATTGAAATATACATAAATATGTCTCGACATAATGTTTTTTTTTTTAAATGAAATCAAAAGTGTCAAAAAAAAAGTCTGAACAATTTTTAAAATGCAATTGTGACCTTGGATTAGAAGATACTTAAAATGTCAATGATGGCATTTAAAGCTGAGAGTGTAAAGTTTATGCATGTATTTTGCAATATACATGTACAGATGTTTATATCAATTTTTAAGCCCAAAAAAGTCTGGATAACACCAATCGATATTCTGAAAGGAAGCTGCTTAATATAATAGAAGATTGAACTATTTAGTCTAATGCACAATTTATAAAAAAAACAGTAGTTTCTGGAGAATAATGAACTGACAAATGGTTTTACGCTATAATCTATTAAGATAATATACAAATCTAAGGAAAATTGATATCTGAACGAAAATGGAAAGATTTAGTGAAACGTCTGAGCTAAGCGACAAATTTCTGCAGAGTGACGCGTCCTCTTGCTAATTGCACTTTCAGAGCACTATGGACCTTCCCTCTCTTAATTAAGGTGCACTCTCCTACACTGCTCTCTCTCTCTCTCTCGTTACTTTCTCTCGTTACTCTCTCTCTCTTTCGTTACTCTCTCTCTCTCTCTCTCTCTCTCTCTCTCTCTCTCTCTCTCTCTCTTACCTATGGGGCGTTATGGGTCCTGGCAACAATGTAGCCGAGAGAGTGCAGCATCAACTGAGCACGTTTCGCCCGTTCGAAAAAGTATCCCACTTGAAATGTCGCAGCGAAGAGTAGTGGAGTTCAATCGACCCTCTTTTTTCTATCCCATTTTTGCAGAGAAGACTAGTGCAGTTCATAATTTGCAGCGCAGGGTAGTTCAGTTCAATCAACCCCCTCCGCGACTAACAATTAATTTATTTTTAAATAAAAACAAGATAAAACATGTACCCTCCTCAATTCATCAATTGATTGGCTAATATTTAATAGTAAATTTCATGCTAAAATTCGGCATTTTTTAAAATTTTTTGCTCGGATACGAACCAAATTAGAAAAGGTCGAGCGACATTTCGGCAGTGGCGTAGATACTATTGCACTGAAAAAATCTATCTTCATCATTGTTTTGGTTACTGAACTCCAAATCACTTTTGAGTTGGGTCATTGATTTTAAAGATTAAAATGTCCGTGAGAGACTTATAACAAATATTGTGACAAGTATCGTCACGACGCATGCTTGTTTTATTTTATCATTTGCTTGTATCATTTGCATGTAAGTTTTCAGACTGTTCCAGCTGTATGAGAGCTGTTCGAGAGCGATCGATTTGCGAACGCCCCGTATGGTGAGACAGCCCGCGCGAGAGAGTGAAGCTGGTCAAGGAAGGTTAGACTAGATTCTATTCGGCTATCGAGTGCGTCGGTTATATTTAGGAGAGATCGCAAGATTCTAGCGATACTTTGTAAGTACCAGCTTCTCTCTCTCACTCTCACCAACACGTAGCATCCGTGGCTCTCGTTTCGTGTGCCGAAGAAGCACAAGTGTATAATTTCATTCATTATAGAATCAATGGTTTATTTGAAGTAATAATATACGCAGTAGCATTTTACCAGATACTCTGTTTGATTTGCTTGATTTCTATAGTAATTCTCCTCTATTCAAAACCCACGGAGAATTAAAGTAGAAAACTCTACATTTAACGTGGACTTTCTCCGTTACAATATATATATATAGGACATTGCAGAATTTTTTTTCAAAAGCTGAGCAAATTTCCTAATAAAAGTGTTGTATATATTTTTGTCGACAACCACTTCACTAAGGAACTACAAATTAATGAAAATAGGCAAAGAATGAGAAAATCATTAAAATGCCAACTGTGACCCTTTGTAACTCGAAGGGACGGGCTGAAAAAATGTCAAACAATTCAGAAGCACTCACTGGATTATAAGCAAAGTTTGACAAAATTTTCGAAGTGGCAATAAAATCAAGCGCACGATTTGTCCGAAAACACACACACACACACACACACACACACACACACACACACACACACACACACATATATATATATATAGTAGTAATGAAAATATAGTCGTAGGTACAATAACATAGTCAACCTAGTTATAATTATAGCATAGAGCTTAGTTGTAACATTATATAATCAGAAAAAAATTTGCCGAGTATAATGAGGCGATATTGGAAATAACAATAGTAATAATAATATGTGCATAAGTGTTGATTATAATATGATAATATTAATACAATGTTGTGTTTTGCCTAATGGCGATGGTAAGCGCCGCGACGTCCGCCTTAGCGCAGTTCGGCTGGTCATGGGGAATTTCGTGGTGTCGTCACTGTGCTGACCTTGACGCGGCCGGGCTTTGAGGTACGCTTGATACGGCCCTGGCGCTGATGCGCTTGTACGGCGGTATTAAGGCGCGCTTAGAGTGTGATCGCGGATGTCTATGTTCGACGCACTGTAATTTGGAAACTAGGGCCCGGAGCGTAATTTCACTCTCTCACAGCCTATATCTCCTTCCGCAGGCCTCTCGGTAGCGCCCAAATACAACTCGACTATGGCATTGGTTATGCCTGGAATCGTTTTTGAAGTTCGGCGCCCGCGCGCCACCGCGTCCGTACTTGTCGGTTATGGCTCGACTGCGGTTACCCGGGTCGCGTTGTGACTTCGAATTGTGGCAGGATCTGAGCTCTGTGCTCGGAGTGAGAGGGGGGGGGGCGCAGTAGCCTCGCTGAACTCGAGTGCTGGTACATCTCGGCGTAGTTGTAGGCGCGCGGATTTTGAGCTTCCGCACGCTCTATCTCGAAAACGGTGAATGTTAGAGACCTCCCTCTCAACAGAGAGATTAAGGCTCTAGTGTTCTGCTACCGGATCGTGGAAAGTGCCGGGTCTGATTTTTAATTTTAGCCGGTCTGGGGGGTTCTGAAGTTGGCCTTTTGCGCTCGCGTGCCGGCGCGGAGCGGTGTCAATGTAGGTGCGCGGTTTTTGGGCTTCCGCGCGCTGTAACTCGAGAACCGCGAATGTTGGGGTTCGCTAACCCAACGGAGAGATCAAGGCTCAGGTGCTCTGCTACCCATTCGCGCAGAGGGCTGGGCCTGATTTTCGGTTCTGGCTGAGCTGGGGGGCTCTAAAGTTGGCGTGCAGATGCGTCGGTTTTTGAATGTCGTTTTTTTGTGTAGTAGCACGTCCGTTGCTACGGAAAAAAACGATAACAAAAACGACGCAGTCACGGCTTCTCGCTTTCGGTTTCGAGTAGGAACTCCGAGGTGCGCTTTATCTTGTCGATGTGGACTACTTTCATGTCACCGTTGACCACCAATGTCGCGCTGTTTGTTCGACTGTCCATTTTTGCGATCTCGAAGGACCCTGTGTACTCCGTTCCGAATTTTTTATGTTTCGGCTCCTTTAGCAGGATGATGAATTCGCCCTCTCGAAAGTGCTTAATGTTGAGGTTTCGGTCGTAATAATACTTGGAACGGAATTTGGCCTGCATGAGGTTCATGGCTGCCGCTGTCTGGAGCACCTCTAGGTTACCCGTCATTTCCTCAATGAACTCGTTATACGTCAGGGCCGATTCCTCACGAGGGAAGCTGGACGGTGTTCTCGGCTTACGAATACGAGTTCCTGGGGCGAGCACCGAGTGCTCTCGTGCACGGTGCAGTTGTAGGCGTGCTGGCATAGGGATGTCCACGAGTCCCAGTCGTCGAAGGACTTGACGTACTTGCGGAGGTATTCGGTGAGCGTGTGATGCATGCGCTCAATAGATCCATTGGACTGGGGATGGTATGTGGTCGTGCAGAATTTTTGGATCCCGAATAGCCTGGCAAATTCTTCCAGTAGCCGATTTTGGAAATGCGTCCCTTGGTCGGTGAGTATGGCCTCGGGTGGGCCGAATACGCATATTACTTTTTCAGTGAGGGCTCGCGCGACTTCTTCCGCGTTGTCTAGCTTGACCGGGATTAGTAGGGTGAACTTGGTGAGCAGATCCTGCGCCGTTAGGATGTAGCGGTTTCCCTGTTTCGTCCTTTCCAGCGGCCCGTAGAAGTCCAGCGCCAACTGGTCGAAGGGGAAAGCAGGTGTGTTGCTTATGAGCAGTGGCGCGCGAGTTTTTATGCGGACTAGCTTGTTCGTTTGGCAGATGCCGCAGCGAGCGACAAACTGCCTGACGTCATGCCGCATGTTTTGCCAGTAGAAGTCGCACGCGATTTTCGCGTACGTCTTCGTGGTGCCGCGGTGGCCTCCTGCGGCCGCCACATGGTATTGCTTGATTTGCTTATATCGATTTTTTGTAGCCCGGACGGGCAGGTTGTTCAGGTACAGCACTGCCGTGATGCGTTTGCCGGCGAATGCGTCATCGAATATCTCGCCGAAGACTGTCCATTCGGCCAGCCTCAGCATCCCGAGGTCTCGGACTACGGCGAAGCTTTTTAGCTTGCGGGCCGTCGCTACCCTGCTGAGCGTTTTTAGGCACTTTCGCAGGTCGCTACGGATGGGCCTCTTTTCGCTGTAGTTTTTGACGCATAAGCCTATGATTTTGAGGCCCGAGCAGTCCGAGATACTCACTTCACCGACGCCGAGTTGCTGGGCCGCTAGGCTTTCGGGGTGGCTGTAGCCTCGCTCTACGAGTGCTCGCAGGACCTCCGAGGACAGCTTGTTGTCCGCCGCCGTGAGGTAGACAAGGTTTTCCTTGTAAACAAAGGGATGTTCCTTCACCGGTCGTAGGTGTACGAACGGCGGTACCTCTTCGCCGTCGGGAGTCGCCCATGGCGGTTTTTCGCGCGGATTGCTTCTAATTAAACAAAAGGAAAACCGCCATCCGCTGAAACGCGCGAAGAAATCCTCTATCGAACGCGGCACTTATTCCTCGACATGTAAATTATTCCTCTATATGTTTGAAAGGGTTTGTTTGTTTGTGAAATAAGTATTATAGGTTGCAGAGAGAATTAGTGGATATTATTTGTCAATATTTCTTGAAAGTCAGACAATTCTCGTTAGATTCATACGATTTTTTACAAAATGTTCATGCCAGCCATACAACTTATCACGAGTGGATTTTCGACAAAGGGCAATCTTGGATTGCTTAGTTCTTATTTTTCTTCGTAGTTTAAAATTTATGTGTGTGCGCTCACCTATTCGTTTCAAATTAGAAGTAATACTGCAAATTGCCTGGCTCTGCCAAGGTTGACAAAGGACTGATTATGTCTTCTTTAATGTCTCGTAACAACGGCTATAATAATACAAGGCGCAATAAATAATTTTTCTCAAGAAGAATGTATAGTTATCTTACCCCTATTGGGCTTGCAGTCCTCTCTCTCGCAGTTACTCTATCGTTCTTTATCTCACTCGCAGGTGAGTTATTGATTTCGCACGCAGAGCAGTTGGCGAGCAGAATCGCTCTCGTTGCCGGCTGGCTCGCTTCTGCCGAAAGTGTCTCGCGTTAACATCGACGAGCTTATCCTTCACACAATACACATACATGTTTATGGTCAGGTGTGTAACCATATTAGTAGGTTCCCTACATGTTCTTCCCTCGTATATTAAATAAGGTACCAAACTCTCACCAAATTCCTCTATAAATAATCCACAAGAACTCCAATGGTAACACCTCGTCAGCTCCTCGACTCAAAAACTCCTCCAAATTACACGACCAAGATGGCTTCCCAAAAGTCAAGAGAGGCACGAAAAAGGCAATAACTGCTGGAAAAACAACTGCATTCGCCAACTGCCAGTGACGGAATGGCCGAGGCCGACGCTCCGATCGAGGAAGTATGCCGCGTTTTCCCACTCGGCCTCCTTCTTCACTAGACACATAATTGGTCCTCTTTCCTAGAAAAATCCCCTATTGGTTTTCCAGAACTACCACCAATCTATTCCTGTATCGGTGAGTTTCCTCCAGCGCCCTCTTTTCCAAATCCTAATTTATTCATTGGTTGAGAAAACAATTATCGCCCTCTATATCCTTGACTAATCGCATAATTCACGCCCCCTTTACTGATAAAAATCAATCAATCAATACTGATCCCCATCCGGTGGTTCCCCCTATAGATAACGAAACTGGATGCGCGAGATTCAAATTCCATTGATCGATCCATATGACTCACTGCATACAGACCCTAAGATACAAACTGAAATCTCCGAATGGATCTCCGCCATGTTTCCACTATGCTGAAAAGAAAACCTCTACCGCCATGTAATGTACTGTACAGTTCCCCTGTACAGTACTCCGCGTCGATCTCGCTTCCTTCATCACCAATCTATCGCCCGATAGCAGGCGCCCTCTCACTCTCGCTCGATCACGGTCGATAACCGAGAGCGCTCTCTCTCTCTCACTCTCGCCGCTATTACGCGCGCCACAGATTCTCTCTCCCTCTCTCTCTCTCGCTAACAGCTCGCGCGCATCATTCTCTCTCTCTCTCTCTCTCTCTCTCTCTCTCTCGCTCTCTCACACACACCACCTCGTGCATGTGACCGCGCGTGCGCCGCTAGCTAACTTCCTGCCGTGCCCCCTCCCGAGCGCCGGCGCGCCGCGCAGTTGGGACTCGGGAGCTCACATCCTGCGTTCCGCACGCGGCCGGTCAGAGGCAACTCCTGCGAGCGCCACCGAGCGCTGGCTCCGCTCCAGGAGCTGTCATCTCGCCGAGAGTGAATCAGCTGGCCATATAATAATGTTCACGACGCAGCAATAATTATTGCTACGTCGCACGCCTGAAAAGTCTTCGCGGAGTCCGACGTCCACTGGGTCGTCGGGTATCGTGCTGTCGGCCGCCTCGTCGATCTCCATGGCCTGGTGCGGGGGTGAGCTGCCTGCCCTATCGCCAGCTGTCGTTCGGGGCGCTGAAGGCGAGTTGTTGGCATAAGGGGTCCGCGCTGACCGCGAAGTGCTGCCGCCGCACCCTGGCGATGTGCCTGACACAGGGTTGGGGGAGCGGCCGCGATCGGTGTGGTCGCGATGGGCTTCTCGGGAGCGTTGTTTTCCGCTACTTCGATACACAGCCCTTTCCTGCTGCCACGCGCCCGCCTGCTAACCTTTACGGCGAGCTTCTTTTTGAACGAGCCGGTGCGCCACGGCCAGGGAAGGACGAGCGTTGGTGCACTTCGCAAGGAGGTGGGAGAATGCGACTGCGGCCTACCCGATTATCGCGGCTCGGCTGTGTGCGAGTGTGCACCGGTCGTGTGGCCGGAACTGTTAGTCTGTGTCGACTTCGGGGCCGAGAAGGTGATTTCTGGCTCCGGTGAACTGGGGCTGCTGAACTGGACCCGTGCTGTACTGCCGGCTGCACTTGCCGACGGGGCCGGGGAATATAGTCTTGGAGTTTTTCTGCTATAAGCTGATGACTTCCGGGTTGACTCGTGACCCAGGGATGCTATATCCCTCAGGTACTGCCATGTTTCCGGCCGTATGTCTTCCGGTGCGGTCGACGACCTTGGGAAGGTCGTGATGAGGCTGGCTCTATCAGTGGGGGAGGCCGCCCGGGGCGGCTGCTGGGCTTCCGGCAGGGCGTGTTTTCGCACGGATTCCTGCAGGATCTCCGCAATGCGGTTTCGCTCGCTGCCGCTAAGTCTCCACTTGGACGTCCCTATCGCGGTCAGAGTCACGATCGTGAGGATGCTCTGGAACGGGACCGAGTCGGGGGAATCAAGCGCGTACACGCTGGCTTTGCCGACCTGCCTGGTCAGCCACCGTACGCTCACGAGCTTGCTGGGATCTATCACGTCTTGTGACGTCCTGCAGAGGTAGAACCCATTATTGACGTTCCTGACCGCCAAGAATTCGCCTTTATGGTAGATCGCTACTCGTTGGCGACTCTCTCTATGACGTGGTGTCAACGTCGTGGTGGCGCTTGACTCTGACGTGAGCCGCTTTTTCTTGCGCAATCGTTTTACTGCGCGGAACCGGAACACGCGCCCCGGTGGTGCGCCGGCTTCCTCGTCCGGGCTCTCATCGACCTGCTCGTCGGCCAGCTGATACAGCTTCTCCATTGGTAACTCGGGGTTTACCTGGCCGGGCTCGAGCACTGGGTTGCGGGACAGCGCGTCGGCGTTAGCGTTCTTCGCCCCTGGACGGTAGACGATGTCAAAATCGTACCCAATTAATGCTGCCTTCAGGCGGTTGAAGCGAAGATCGGACTTCTTCGTCTTGGGGAAATGCTTCAGTGCCTCGTGGTCTGTGATGAAGGTGAATTTGCGGCCGTACAGGTAGCATCGGAATTGCTCCTTTGCATATACCATGGCGAGCAGCTCCTTATCGTAAGTCGGGTACCTCAGCTCGCTACCCTTGAGACAGCGCGAAGCGAAGGCGCATGGTTGATTGGTGCCCAAGTTGCCCTGACTCAAGATGCACCCAAGTGCGAAATCGGAACTGTCGACCGTGACGATAAATGGCTGGTCCATATCCGGGGCCTTGAGCACCGGTGGATTCGCCAATCGCAGTCGAAGGGTCTCGAACGCGCTCTGCTGCTCCTCGCCCCAGGTGAATTTCCTTTCTGGCTGCGCTACTTCGTATAGGGGCCTTACGATCTTCGCGAAGTCCTTTATGAAGCGGCGGTAATAGTTGAATAGGCCGATAGCTTGTCTGACCTTGTGCACGCTGGTGGGCACCGGGTAGTTTGCCATCGCGCTAGTTTTGGCCGGGTCTGCCTTGATGACTCCGCCGCCGACGATGTGCCCGAGGACTTGGGTCTCGCGTTTCAAGAATTGGCACTTCTTCGGCTCGACGGTCATGTTGGCGTCCACGAGCCTCTGCAGCACTCGGCGGAGGCGATCGCCGTGCTGTTCGAGGGTCTCACTGAAGACCACCAGGTCGTCCAGGTACACCTCTACCTCCTCGCCCTGTAGGCCTCTCATGGCCAAGTCCATGGCTCTGGTGAAGGTCAGCGTTGCTTCCTTGAGGCCCACTGGCTAGTCGTTTTGAATTGGAGGAGCTGGTTGCCTGACTTCCCGTCCGGCGCGTAAATGGCCGTCAGGTGCTTGGACTTGGGATCCATTTCAATCTGGTGGTATCTCTGCTTCAAGTCCATGACGATGATGTAATTGGCTGCCGCCACGTTCTCGAGGATATCACTGGTAAACGGCAGGGGGTGACAGCTCCCCTCGGTCTCCTCGTTTAATGCGCGGAAGTCAGTCACAAGGCGGAATCGCTTATTCCCTTGAGCGCCCGGCTTCTTGGGGACTATCCAAAGCGCTGAGGAGTAATTGGAGCTGGAGGGCTCAACTATCCCTTGCTCCTGGAGCTTAGCCAGCTCTCTGACCATGTGCTCCTTTATTGCCGGTGGGAACCGATAGCGGTCTGTACGG